>NDGN011310350.1:0-27163 GCA_002564285.1 Tympanoctomys barrerae
CTCCTGCAATTCTAATTACCCAACTGCAAACTTGCTTCTCCCCACTTTCTCAAATTCAGAGCTATTTTGGATATTATTTGAACTCCAACTCCCTCGTTACAGTGTGGTCAGCAGGATCCATATTACTTGGGAAGCTGTTAAAAATGCAGGATGACAGATTCCATGTCTAGGGTGGAATCCTGTTCTGCCTATTAACATGATCCTCCAGTCTTAAGTAGTGCTACTCTGATGCAGTGACCATTTTTATTTTCTCCCACTTCACCAGCTGCCAGGTTACATTTTTCTTTATCTGTTCATCATCATTACCTAGTTTAGATTTCACAGGTCATTGTGTAAATAACACTTTCAACTTCCTCGTCCTGCTTTCCTGATTTTTCCCATTTTTCTGACAAACGCCCAAGTCTGGATAAATGGATTTATATGTCTTCCCTATGCCTGTGCCTGAATAGCCTGGCACTGCCACAAAAGTCACTCAACAAGGCAGACTAGGCCAACACACTGGGCCTGCCAATTCTTCCGTGTTTCCCTGGTAAATTTCCTCTCAAATGGAGTGTTTGGGGCTTTAAGCACATGTAAAATTAAAAATTCTACATTCTATTCAAGCCTCAATTTTTCTTGACTTCTCTTCTTTCTTAACAGATGACTTCACCTCCTACTTCCTGAAGAAAATAGAAGGCATCAGATGGGAACTCCCTCAGCTCTTGCTTCCAAATTCATACAGTTCCATCTGCACCCATGTTCTCTTTCCCTACTATTTTAGTACATGAAGTGTTTCTCTTCTCATGGAAGACCAACCCCTCCACCTGTGGTTTGGCTTCCACCTCCTCATGCCTTCTAATTACACTTTCAACCTTACATTATCAAGTTCACCTCCCACTGTGCTCCCATTCTGCTGTTTACTCAACATGGCCTTCTCAAGTGGGCCATTTCCAATCACATTGAAATGTTTTCATGTCTTTTCCATCTTAAAAACCACTTTTCCTTCATTCTCTCATCTTCTTTCCAATCTCTAATCTTTCCTATTTCTGGCAATGTAAATTTTCTAAAGCTCTCATTATTTGGTGAGTCCATTTATCACCCCTAACAGACTCTTCAACCTTCTCCAGTTTGGCAGTTGTTCCCAGCTCTGGATGGTAACAATTTTGGCAAGGGTCACCAATGACCTCCATGATTTAAATCCAGTGTGGAAAATTTCCAGGCTATTTTTTTTTTCTGATTTCTTAGCACTCTTGCTCACTCCAGTCTTTCAAGCATGTGTTGTGTTTATTCTGGCTTCCAAGACACCATGCTGTCCAGGTTTTTTTCTCCTTTGTAACATTTTCTTCTCTATTTGTAGATTTACCGTTTTCTATCCATGGTACTAAATAATTTTCCTTTTTCATTAACCTATAACCTCTGTTATAGGTTAGATCCTCTGTGATTGAGATTGAGTTTGAAGCACAAGATATTTATTATTAAGCAATACCTATAAAAGTAAAGTGGAGAAAAAAAGAAGTTGAAGTCCAAGTGAACATTCTCAATCACGGGCTCATCTACATTGAATGGAAGTAGCTGGCTTTCACATTGCTACCTTGTCACTCACCAGAGAAGACATGGGGTGCTGTGATGAGGCAGACATTGAAAAAGCAGTGCTCAAGGTTGTTCGTGCATCTCATTCTCTGTTAATCTAGGAATCAAAGCTTTCCTTGGAGGAAGAATCAAGCAGTGGATCTCTGTGTTGGCCATGTGTTGTCTCTTCTAGGTAGAAGTTTTGATATCCATGGCTCATTTTTTCATCACTTGATGGATGGTTCCAAAATTTGTACCTCCAGGTGAGACTTCTGAGTTTTTTATCCTTATATCCAAATACCTACTCAATATTTCCACCTGGAAGCCTCAAACAGATCGCCAATTCAATATGTCTAAATCCATCAGTCAATAAATCTTGTCAAATTTACTTTCTACATATGTGTAAACTTGTTCATTTCCCTCTTTTCTATCTCTGTCACTCTACCAACTTACACTCCCATGTCCTATGGGCTGCACTCCTGTAAGCTCTTTCTACATGGTTTTCCGTGCCCATTATTCCCCTTTTCCTCTATTTACAATCCTGTATCTGGAGCAATACTCTCAAGTGCGATTTTGACTACATCAGTTCCATTCCATGCCTCACTCACACCCCTTCAGGCCTTGTCATGTTATCTAGAGATCAAAATACTTACAAGGATTTGTGTGGTACCTGTGTTTTCCAGATACCTTGACTCGGTTTTCTTCTTATTCTTGATTTTGCATTCCTTGGACTCTGATTTTTGTTTGTTTCTCTGCTTGGCTTAGTGATAGAATCCCACAATACTATTTTCTTCAGTAGAAATAATTCTCTCACATTCTTCATCTTATTAGCTTTTATTTCTTTTCCAGTTTTTTCCCCCTAGACAAGCTTGCTTAAGCCTCTCATACTGTTCAGACTCTCATATGATTCTGTTTTATTTCTTCTTAGCATACATGTTAGAACTCAAATATATGTTCATTTATGTGATTATCTGACTGTTTGACTTCCCACTAATAATCTCCATGAATACAGAAAGTCACTGTCATTCTTCAATATTCCCAGGATGTGGCATTTACACAGAGAATGTTCTTAATACTTATTTGTGAAATGAATGAAAACATATAAAAATAGAGCATTGGGTGGGGTTGTTAGCCACATTCCAGTGTGGAACTTAGCAAAACTTTTGTTCCAAGTTACAAGAGATTGGCTTAAGCCTGGGTTGTCTCATCCTGTGCACCAGCCGCAGTCAGCCTTGCATTAGGGGGTCCTGTGTATGGCTCCCTTCAGGTGCCGACCTATTGGCACAGCAAAAGTTGGAGTGTGAGGAACTCTTTCCTACTTCAGCCCTCTCAGGGATCATGACATTAGAGAGTAGACAATATTAAATTAAATCTTCTGGTGGATCTGCAAGCAGTAAAATCTATTCACGTTCTACTTCCCTGACTGCTAGGTGTAATGTCTAAACACAATCTATAGCAAGCCCTACCTAATATGCTGTTAACTGTCACTGAATAGTGTTGCAGGAATGATGTAATCTTAGGAATGCTCACTATAGCTAATATTACACAAAATCTAAACCTTTTGCTTATATAAACCCATGAGTAATGATGATTTTCCTTTGATTGGAAAATTCTCAAAGTGATTTGCCAACACAGCACCATCCAGGTCTGAGGCTGCAGCTGGTGGGAGCTGTTTAATGCAGCACAATTAAGCCTTTCAAAATGCAAATGCAGTGGAATACCTTTTCAACTGCAGCTTCAGGGGAAATTTAGAAAGGCAAATGAAATTATGCAAATTGGACAGCTGCCAAGGAAGGAGTTGGCCAACATCTTTAATTTTGCAAAGAGGGCCATTATCAATTTATATAAATCTGCAACTGCCCCTGGAGATATAATGAGTCCTCTAGGGTACATAGTGAAGAGATGTTTTTTATGGGAAATCAGTAACATGAACAATAATGTTGATGACAAAATACATATAGCATCTGCTATCAAACAGACAATTATTCTGCATATAATTAATGTTAAGTAGTGGCCAAAGTCTAGAATTTTCATTATGCATGAATTTTAATATGAATTTTGTATTGTGAATAATTGCCTAGTGAGCATACTCAGAGGACAAGCATATCACTTAGCACATTGGCTACCCAAAAATGGGTTGGAAGCAAAAACTAGTCAACAGAAGGATTGGTTGGATGCCATTAAGAAGGTTCCTAATAGTATATTATGAGAGATGGCAACTGTAATAGAGGAAAATCAGGAAAAAAGATCAAGTCAAATGTATATAAACAACCAATGTTTACAACATTAATGCTAACATACACTTCTAATCTTTCTAAACTTCAAAGTAAAATTCTAAATTCAGTGAAAATTCTTTTAGTTTATCTTATTTTTTCTTTCCTGGAAAGCTAAAGGAACAATTGAAAAAAGTTTGTAATTGTCTAAGTTACTGTTCTTTCATTGCTGGGACAAATAACCGACACCCAAAATGAAGGAAAGAAAGGTTTATTTAGCTTACAGTTACTGGAGTTCAGTCCATACTTGGCTGGCTCCAAGGCAGAGTCCCACAGAACACAGAACAGCCACTTAAAACTGCGGCAAAGAGCAAGAGAGCAAAGGGAGTGATGGCAACAGGGAGCTTAGTCTGTCCCCAGGCTGTCTGCCCCAGGATGGATGTAGTACATCCATAATCCCAGTGGATCATGAGTTAATTGCAAACTCTAGAAGTCCGCCTCATGACTGCATGTGGAGGAACACCTATACACAAGCCATAACAGTAATTTTATGTCAAGAAATAAGAAGTAAATTGATTGACTTATATGATCGTTTTATGGGAGAACAACAATATACTGGGTATTACAGCAGTGAACAAATATAGACACAGTTCCTAGCCTCTTTTCATTTCTAATGAAATGAATATGGCAGCTAAAACAACTTAGCTTTTTAAGTATTGAACAAGTTCAGTCATGACAAAGGATTGATAAATATTTTCAGTGTTAATGAATAAAGACATTAAACCAGGGATTGAATGATGGGGAAGCTGGAAGAGAAAGACTGAGTTTGGGTATACCAAAATATAGTAGTGTAAGCGCAAGTCTGGGTGTCAAAGACAATATTTGGCTGGAATTCTAAGGAAAGACCTGGAAAGTTAAATGAAGATTAGGGGTAAGCTTTTGAAATTTACTTTACCTTTTTTTCTCTCTTTTCCTCTCCACCTTCCTCCTCTCCTTTCTCTATCTTTCTCTCTCCTTCCCTCCCTCCCCCTGCCGGCTCCTCTTCCTTCCCTCTTCTCTTTCTTTCTCTTCCTACCCCCACCCCTTTGCCAGCCCTGCAAAGGATGTTGCTAGTCCTTGGGGTTTGAAAGGAACTGACTCCACCCACAACCTCCTGGGATGGCCAATCACAATATTCCATTTTCGGGGGGCACATTGCTTGATCTAGGGATGAGAGTCACTGATGTAATTTCTGAAATTATGAGAAACATGTATACACTTTGGGGGACCAGGTGGGGGTTGAGAATGACGTGCATCACAAATTAAGAAATGAAAGTCCTCATTTGCTAGGGATGAGACAGAAAAATCATTCCCATAAAAAGAAACCAATGAAGAGAAAAGCAGAGTCAAGAAATGGGGAAAAAGAGCTGACCAAATAGTTTAGCGGATTAAAGCGCAGGAACAGGGGTCAGGGTTCCATTTCACAGCCTGCTGGGCTGGGCTCTGCCCTCGGGGCGCACTGAGATGGTGATTGAAACTGGGTGTTGTGGCGCACACCTGTAATCCCAGCTCTTGGGAGGCTGTAAACAGGTGGATCATTATGAGTCCGATCTAGTAGTGAGACCTGAACACCCTGGAGACCCTTCCCTGAAAGAGGTACAGACTTAAGTAATTAGTAATCAGTCTGGACTATGGATTTATACTAGGACCATAATTCTAAGTGAAGTAAATCTGACATACCGGCTAAAATGTCATATGATTTCTCTTATATGAGAAATCAAAAATGGAAATAATTTAAAAAACAAAATAAAAGGTAAATAATATGAAATAGGGAGCTCGATCTTTTGCAAAAGGGAAGGCCAAGAGATGGAGGGAGGGATGAGTGATGAGAGCCGAAGGGGAAGCAAGAAGAAGGAAGGTGTGTCATGTGTCCTGTGTCCCGTGCTCCGCGTCAGCAGCTCATAACCATCTCACTCCTCCTCATGAGAGCTGGCACGTGTACCTGGTAAACCTTCTCGTCCCCTCCCTCTGCTAGTGATCTTCTGTATGTAAACATGTTCATTAAAAATATTGCCTTAAATTTGTATATCCTTCTCTTCCTATCACCTGTCCTCCTCTTTTCCTGCACCACTATTGTTTTGGAAACACTACTTAGATACAGAGATTTCTTTACCTCTCGTTCACATTTAACTTTCTACAATCTGCTTCCTGCTCCCCGCTCCCCCCAGAGCTGCTCAGGTAAAGCTCACCTTACGACTTTCGCTTTGCCAGATCTTTTCTCTCCTTGTCTTCCTGGACTTCAGGGCCCCTCCTGGGACTGTGAATGGCTCTTGTTTTGAAATGGCCTCCTTCCTCAACTTTCCTGCCCCAAGCCCTGACATGTGCCGTTCCCTGGAGCTGTCAGGTTGTTTCCCTCGGCTCAGCGCAGAGGACTCGGTAGGCCTCATGACATGTGCTAATAATAGAACTTGCATTCATCGAACACTGATTTTGTGCCCGGCTCAAGGGCTTATGTAACTATCATAACTCCTGGAGGTAGGCACTATTATTATCCTTGCTTTACAAAATGAAAACTAGAGGCCAAGAGAGTTTATGTAATTTGCTTAAGATCACGCAGCTTGTCAGGTATGGAGCCGGGACTTGAATTCAGTCTTCTTTACATGAACCAATGAAAGTATGGTATAATGTACAGAGAAGTGGAAAATGTTAGGTGGACAGCTAGCCGAACGCTCACAGAGTGGACCCACCTGTGTCACCAGTACACAGCTGAAGGAGCAGCATGTTGAGCCCTCAGGAAACTGCCTCCTAGCCTGGCGGTGCCACACGAAGGCAGCCGACATGGACTTGTACCACTACAGATGCTCCTTACCTGTTTTGTACATAGTACTGAAGAATCACTCAGCATATGTCAGGTTTGTTCACTTAGCCCAGTACTAAAAAGTTCACTCTGGATTATTATAATTTAGTTTCATTATGTAATTATACCATTATTTATTCTATTCTTGAATGGGCATTCAGGCTGTCTACTGTTACTATAAACAAGGCTATGAATAGTTTTGCGCACATCTTTCAGTAGGCATTGTGCGCATTCCTGCTACTTATATATTCAGAAGTGGAACTGCAGGGTCCTGAGGAACCCCTGAGTTGCTTTTAGTAGACACTAATTTCCCATTTGAAGTTTGTCCTGGTGATTGACTGCTTCATATTCCAGGTATCTCAACTAATGCCACAATCTTTTCAGGAGAATAATTTTTTTTTTTCAATCGATCATGTCCCCTTCCAAAACTCTTTGAGTTTGTTTTTAAATATGCTGAGAATATTTTTATTGGTATCAGGCTAAAATTTTATCAATATATCATTAAAGCTTTACCTTTTTTATTTACTGAGTAAAATTCTTTCAAAAGGTGCCTTGTTCTCCTTTTTTCTTCATCCAAATGTCGCTGACACATGTGCTACAAGTTGCTGTGTGGTTACATGACTCCACATAGGGCCCCCTTTTATTTGCTCAGGTTGAAAGATTGTTCTCAGACATTGACCTGGTGGTCAACGACAGCATAAACGCATCCTTTTGTTTAAAGAAATTTCCTGGGCAGGAAGATTTTGCTTCAATTAGTGCCATGCCAAAAAATGATTGTTACACAGTGCTCTAATTGTCATTTCCACTGGGTTCAGCTAACTAGAGTCCTAGAAAACCATGCGCGACCGAACACATACGGCTCACCCAGTGGTTTTCTATAAAGGAAGCCCATTGTGAGGGCTCATTTTCCACTGCGCACTTCTGAATAAAGTCTCTCTTCATTCTTTGAGGGATTCCTCTGTCCCACAGATATGCAAAGTTAAAGCCTCGCATTACCCAGCTGAAATGTTATGCGAACATATGAGGGAGAACGCTCCAAATAATGGCCCCATGTGTTGGCTGACTTACATTTGCTTCTTGAGTGCATGTCTCTGGCGCTCTGGCAGTGTCTTCTGCCCCTTTGTCATGTGAAGGTTGTAGCTGGCCAGGCATCCCTATTGTTTATCAAGGCAGAGAACGAAAATATCTGTTTTGTTCTTCTCCCGTAGAATTCCCTATTTTGAAAAGAATGAAGCCTGCACATATGATATAAAGTAGTGTTCATGTAAGTACTCTGGAGATAGACCCTCATTTAACCCTTAGGAAAAAATGAGTTCTTTATTGAGCATGAATGCTTTAATTTAGTAGGGAGGCATTTATAATAAGTGGCAGCCAACATTCAGAATCCTATGAATTATTTTTTTCTGTAGAATAAGGAAAAATACATCTCTACAAGTCATTTTTCAATTTAAAGTGGAACATAAATGCTAAACTACTGGCTCAAGATACATAACCAATAAAAAAGCAGGTGTTATGCTTTGTCTGCACTTGTTTTAGTGTAGGCTGAATTACTTGTGTGATGGCCGGTACCACAGAGTTGGCCCTTTTTCAGGTCATGCCTGTATTCTAAGGGCAAGGAAACCACAGGTAGCTGGGATTTCTTATTACTGTATGGCTCAGTTTTTTTTTTAAGAGCTCTAAGTATTTTGTCATTTTTCTTTTTTCTTCTTCTTTCCAGTAAGTTGTTCAAAAATCTTTACTATCTACCTTTTTTTATGTACTCAAGTAAATAAGACTATTAAAAAATGTTCAACCTCATGAAGATGGCAAATTTTCTCCTTTTTTAATTTTGACTTTCAGAGAGGGCAAAATCTGCTGCAAGCTAGCAGGACAGTTACAATCTCATATTGGCATCTCTATGTTAGCCCAAGAATTAGAATGGTTCATTCTTTTGGTTCTTACGTTGTTATGGTCTGGTTACCAAAAGCTATCAGTTTCTTCATGTATTATGTAGTAACTAATAATGACTCTCATTTATTGAGCCTGGCATTATGGAAAATACTTTCTAGACATTAATTTAATATTTACAAGGATCCATGTGCTAGGTATTACTGTGCTTCTTAACTTGCATTTGAAGAGATTATTGTATCAGTGTATAAGTAAAGAAACAGATGTCTATGGAAATTATATTACCAACCCAAGCAAAACAGTTAATAAACAGAGAGCTGTGTGGTGGTACATGCCTATAATCCCAGGATTTGGGGGGGCTGAGGCAGGAGAATCACTTCAAGGATAGCCTAGGGTACATAGTGAGTTCAAGGCCTGCCTGAACTACATAACAAGATCCTGTATTTAAAAAAATGTAGAGATAAGAGAGGAACCAGGTTATGCTTTACTGCCTGTGACTCATCAGCGTTGACTAAATAGTGATTATTATTATTATTATTATTATTATTATTATTATTTTCACTGAGCCAGCAGGAAAAGAAGAAGGCATGGGAGTGAGGGGTCTATCATTTCCCCTTTGGATTCCTCACACTGGGATGATGCTTTGTAAGGAGTGAATGAATAAACGCATGAAAAGTGACCCCAAGGCAGGGTTCAGTGGGACATAGTTGATAGGAACCCTATAGGAAGGCACAAAACATTCTAAGAGTATAATGAATGTTCTGATCAAATTAATGTTCCTTGTCATTTGTTTCTATTTTAAAAGAATGTGTTTCTAGTACATAATTTTTATATTTCTTGTAGGGAAATGGCACAAGTACATAACACATCTCAATTCCTTTTATAAAAATCCCCTTTGCCTTCCCTCCCTCCCTCTCTCGATCATCTTCATTTTTTGTATGTGTTTGCAGTACATGATGCTCACATTACTTGTGTGGAGTTGGCACCTGTATGAGACAGCACAATTTCTTGTCCCTTCTCCCTTCCCCTTATCTCATTTCTCCCTACATTAGGAGTAATGAAAATAGGATATAGAAGAAAGTGCTTAAAATACTATTTGCTATAATAATTTTAACAATTTATTTTGTTAGTTGTATTTATCTGTACTAGCAAAAGAGAAAATAAAGAAAAATAATTTAAAAAAGAAAGGATGCAAAGAGAAATGGAAAAGATACTACTACTCTACTACTACTACTAATAATAATAGAATGAAAAAAATCCATAATATGTCAAGTAGTTATAAATTTATCAAAGCCAAAACAAAGGAAGAACATTGATTGATTTCCTGGATTTAAAACATAATGATTATTTAACCTTTGTGAAATTTTGTGAATCTGAAAATATTTTAGTTTTTCTGAACAAATACTAGAATTAATGCTATTTCATTTTTCTGTGAGATTCACTCCAACCAAATGTTTATAGTTGCGTAAGCATTTCTGTGAGGGAAGATGTCTCATAAAAGAGTAATTTTAGTTTAATAGCTGTTGTTATCTTTGTTCAATAATAATAATCACTTTAATTAAAGAGCATTTTGCAATAGTTCAAGATAACAATTCAGGTTTTATAACTATGTATAATTCAGCAGAAAAGAGACTACTAAACTACTGAAAAAGAGATAATTTCTTTGTACTTTTCCAGTCTTGGGTTTATTTATCTTCTGTAAGTTTTCTTACAGATGGAAAAGCAAAGCCTCAGCCTTAACAGAAGCATACCCTCCATATTAAGCCCTTTCTTAAAATGTATTTGGTACAGGGTCTCACTATGCAGCTCAGACTCAGGGGCTGGGGCAGCATGTGGTACCTGGGATGGAACCTCCATCCCTGTGCTTGCATAAGCAGGTGCTTAGTCTGCTGAGTTATCTCACCGGCCCTTCCATATTAAATCTTTTATAACCCTGTGACAGTTAAAACTTCTAATTTTTGCATGTTAGATATATCATACTGTTCTTCTAAATGCTCTTGTTTGCTGAGAAAAATTAAACCAATAACTTGTAAAATTATATATTTTTTAATTTCCCTAACAGTTATAATGTAAAGTTCAGTTCTAAACAAGATATAATTTCAAAGCAGGTAATAGTATGGCCATTATCATTTTCTTATTTGGTGGCACATAATCTCCTAAGTCACTTTTGCTTAAATACCTATAATTGCTGCTGATTTTACCTGACAAATTTCTACCTGCAATATTTCCTTGTGTTTGCTTTGTTGATTAGTCCTTAGTATGGAAAACCCCCACAAATCTCGTGTCTAATGTGTGTCTACCGCTCAAATTGGTTTGTGTACTATACATACACTATATGTGAATCTTAGAGTAAGTGAAATTATCAGGATGAAAAATATTGGTCAAAAATTTAAAGTTTTATATTTTTCACTGAAGCAGATTAACCACTAGTACTTTAACTATCTTCAAGCATAAATTAAAATTTCCAGTTCAGTAGTTCTCAATAAAACATTTGGCACATTCATATATTTATTATGTGCTGAGTATTTTCCATCCTTTAATACACTTAATTCTCATAAAAACCCCACAGAGTAGTTTATTATTGTCCTATTTCAAGATGAGAGAATGGATGCTCAAAGAAACTAAACAGCTAATCCAAGTTCACACAGCTAATAAAGGATTAATTTCTAAGAAAACATGTGGCGAACTTTTCACGCCAGCCCATACTAAGCAGCAAGGATGGAGAAAGAATAGAAGAGGGGAATAAACTATAATCAGGGGGGTTGCAATTTTAGATTGTGTAGGCTGGTAATCCTTTGCTGGAAGAGCAACTTGGGAAAAGAAAGCATTGGTGAGAAAGAACTAGGTGAATTGAAGGACACTTCGTAGGTACAGAACTCTTGAACAGGCAAACCACTCAGTGGAAAGCTGGTTTCTGGTGGGGAGTCAACAGAAAATACTAACATCAGAGACCTTAGTACAGCAGAATCCATCATGGATTTTCGACTCTTCTCCCTTGGAAAGAGTCTCTGTATTAAATTCTCCACTGATTGCTTAGATTCAGTTGCCTTCCTTTCCTTTCTGCAAGCCGGTAACGCAGGGCACATAAGCTCTCCAAATTTCCATGGTAATGACTTTCAACTTGCTTGTCACCACAAACTACTCCAAAACCAGGGACTGGTAAAAGTGCTTTTTTTATTGGATATCTCATATTCTCGATACTTACACCTTCTTCTGTGGTTTCAGTTTTAAAAACTGCATTAGTAACTGACTGAGAAAATCATTTCAACTTAAAAACAAATTCTTAGAGTGGTTTGGGCAAAATCCCAAGACATTATGGGTAGACATTGTTCAAGTAAGGAAGTACCCGAATAATTGGTCATTTGAAACATTACGCAGTGTGTCACTGTCAGGGAGCAGTTTTAGGAAATGCTAGGAAGTTGGAGACAATTCATTCCTGGAAAGTAAGACTCATGGAATTTTTAAAGTCAAGAAAGTGTGTTCTCCTCCCTTAAATGCCACTAAAAACGTTGAGAAGGTTATTTCCCATATTTGAATAACTTCAGGGGAATCATAGATCATAAATGATGTATAAAGCATATAGCTCGTATAATTCAGAGGTTATACATATGAGTCCATTGGGAGAGTTAATACCGGAGCTTGAATCTCTACTTTGTCCTGTACTTGCTGAACGACACAGGCAGTTAATCCCGAGACATTATGGGTAGACATTGTTCAAGTAAGGAAGTACCCAAATAATTGGTCATTTGAGACATTACGCAGTGTGTCACTGTCAGGGAGCAGGGATGCAAACAATGAGGTTAACTTCCCTGGAAGGATTATTGTGATGAATAAATAAGCTAATAAACAGGCAGTTAAACAGTGCTTGATATATATGCAGCAGGATTAATAGCTCTCTTAAAGCTCAACATAAAAGTGAAATAACAAAAAACTATAAAACTAAAGCAATTAGAATGCTTTCCAAGAGCATTTCAAAAAAGTTTTCAAGGACCTCCCTGTGTTAACAGCCTATTTTTATTATAATATTATTCAAATATGCATAACTATTAAGCTAGGTGTAAATTACCAAATGCTTATGGATCTTATAGGACAATAAAACTGTAAAACTAATAAAGCAGAGACATTAATTTGACATGATAGATGATTTGTTGAAAGGCAATTGTCAAGTGCAATGTGAACACAAGTGCTATCTCAATTGTCAAATGGCTCCAAACTTGAACTTTCTTCTAGAACAGCAAGTTTAAAAAAAAAATCTGCTTAGGGCTGGCCAGATGGCTCAGCAGACTAAAGAAACTGTTTAGGCAGGTACAGGGCCCGGGGTTCAATCCCAGGTGCGTGGTGCTGGCCCCACACTGTGGTGTGCTGAGACTTCCACTGAGAGTGGCTGTAGGGTCGTGTGCCTGTAATCCCAGCTCTTGGGGGGCTAAAACAGAAGGGTCACTACAAGTCTGATCTGTGCAGTGAGACTCTGTAGAACCTGTAGGCCGTATACTACAAAAATTAAAAAAAAAACTACTTAGTATTTGTAACTTTGCTCCATAGTTGAACCAAAAATTCCACTTGAAAAAAACCTGTGATTCAGGTGTTGCATTTTGACTTGGACACAAAAGGGTGACGCTTTAGTCTAAGCACCACTCTTGCCTAGACAATGCTTGTGTTCATGCATTAAAACATTTGTCATTGTCCTTTTTTTTGTTTTTGTTTTTCTGCATTTTATTTGTGCAAAATGCAACCATCGTTTCAAAGAAAGTTAATAACACCAGCAGTAAAGCTAAGAGGAAAAGCGAAGAGGAGGACCACGATAGAGTTAAAGAAAGAAAACACTGCATAACTTGCTAACGTCCTAAGAAAAGGCTGGCGAGATAGCTCAGCAGACTAAGTGCCTGCTTTGGCAAGCAGAGGGGCCAGGGTTCCATCCCTGGTCCCCATGCTGCGCCGGTCCCACCCCTAGGAGCTTGCTGAGCCAGTGGCACATGCCTGTAATCCCAGCGCTGGGGAGGCTCAAAACAGGAGGATCACTCTGAGTTAGCGCTGTGTAGTAAGCAGCTGTATCAAATACATATATACCCTGTACCAAATACACACATAAAATAAATAAATAAAGTGCTAGGAAAATGAATTTATGTGTAACTGAGGAGCCTCAGAACCAATTATTTGGCTTTCCATTATTTCTTAAGGGGAAAAATATGTTCAGTTCTTGAACTATTTGGTGTTTAAACACTAACTTGGAAGAAGCTGAGTTCAGCAACGGAGATAACACTGTGCATGTTAGGATAGCGCAGCGTCCCTGAGCTTGTTCTGGCTATGACGTATTTAATGGTGGCCCCATTTCACCACCTTTTCAGAAAATTGAACTCTGAAGAGATCTTACAGCCTGCAGTGATGTCATTTAATCCTCACATGGCGCAGATTCATGACTTAGGAATTCAGCGCATCTCTGCCTCTTTCTCAATAAACAGCGACAAAGCGGTGGTCTTTGTTGGGAGCAAAACTAAATATAAATGCGCAGACATAGGCATTGAAGCAGAGTGACAGGACTCAATTATAAGATCGTTCAGGAGAACCACTACCTCTTCAAAGTGTATTATTTTAATATCAAATACATGGCACTTAAAATGTACAGAGAATTCTCAGCCCTCTGGAAAAACTTCCAATGATTAATTTGAGAAACAATGATTTGCAGATACTTCTCAGAGATTAAAGATAGCTTTTCAACTCATTTTAAAAATGTTCTTAGAATAGTATATCTGACAGAATCATAATAGTATGGCGGAGTATCATTTGAACAAACACATCATTTGAAGAAAAATGTGTAAAATGGATTTTTTTTGGAAAGAATATTGCTGAATGTGGACATTGGCAGTTAATGTGATTTTTCAACTTATCATAAGACATTTATAACCACTAATAAAATATTGTAACGATCAAAATATGAGGTGATGAATAGATATATAAGGGTAATAGAACCATTATAATTCTTAAGAATTTAAAAGAAACATTGCTTTTTTCAGTAAACAGAGTGAACTCAAATTTATTCAATAGAATAAATCTTTAGCATTATCTTTCAAGCATTTGACATTAGGATCACTGTAGATTTTATTTACAAGTGACAAAATTGAAAACAAAAATTTAATCAGAAAACTAGTCTTCTAACTGGCTTTTAAAAGTATATTCCTAGGTGTACAATACTATTAAAGGAAGGGCCGGTGGTATAGCTCAGTGGACTAAGCACTTGCTTAGGTAAGCTTAGGGCCCAGGGTTCAATACCTGGCTCCATCTGCCGCACCTTCGGGTGCGCTGAGCCAGCGATGGAGTCTGGGCGTGGTGGCGTATGCCTGTAATCCCAGCACTTGGGAGGCAGAAATCAGGAGGATCGCTACTAATGTGGGCTATGTAGTGAGACCCTGAACAACAACAACAACAACAACAACAACAACAAACAAAACAAAAAACACAAAAAAAACAAAAAAAATCTTTTTAAAAATGCTATTAAAGGAAACATTTATAAGAACTTTCAATTAAAATTGAGCATAGAAGATAAAACAGTATCACCTTCAATATCAGTGTCATTATCAACAGCACCATAGTAGCCATTAGCACTCACTAAATTGTTCCCAGATGCCAAGAACCATGCTGACTGCTTTATCTGTATTTTCTTTTTATCTTCACAACAACTTGTGATTGGGCACAAGTTGAAATAGGTGGAGTAGCTTTGAGCGTCCATAGTAATAAAGAAGATGGAACTTGAATTTAGAAAGTCTGGGGCTGGTCAGAAAGCTCAGCTTAGGCAGACGCAGGGGCCAGCAGTTCGATCCCTGGCCGACCATGCTGGCCCCGCCTCCAGGGCGCACTGAGATAGCTATTGAGATGGTGTGGTGGCGTGTACCTGTAATCCCAGCATTTGGGAGGCTGAAAACCGGAGGATCACTATGAGTCCAATCTATGTAGTGAGACCTTGTAGATCCTTACTATAATAAAAAAGAAAGAAAGAAAATTTGATTTCTGAGCTTCTTTTTGTAACTCTAGGCTGATAAACTTCTCAAATAATTAGTTGGTAGGATCAGTGTAGACACATATAACATTTTTTCTCCCTTATTAATAACCACCTTCTCAATATGAGTGTCTTATATGGCTAGTCATTTAGAATTTTTAAGTGAAGTTAAACATATTGATCTCCTTGAATATTTTTTGTTACTTCAGGGTAAAAACTCTCAGAATTCTTTCCTGTGAAAGCTTTTTGAAATTTACAGTGCTTATTTCCCGTGGTCATAACTATGCTGACGGCACCCTGGAACTTTCTGCTTGATCCAAGCGTAACTTCGTCTCTTTCCTCATCCCCACCTTGCTACTGTCTCCAGCCTCTGGTAACTGCTATTTTACTCTCTAGTTCCATGAGATCAGTTCTGTTATTATTTTTATTTCTTTTAGATTCCACAACTGACTATGTGATACTTTCTTTCTGTTCATGACTTATTTCACTTAACAGAAGGATCTCCAGTTCCATTCACATTATTATTATTATTTTTTCAAATGGCAGGATTTCATTATTTTAGTGGCTGGATAGTAGTCCACTGTGTTTAGGGGTCATTTTTTTAAAAAAGTTGATGGATGCTTATGTTATTTCTATTTCTCACCATTACAAATAGTGCCTAGCTGAGTGTGTGACGCAGATGTCTCTTTAGCATTCTGATTTCATTTCCTCTGGATATATTGTACCACAGTCATATGTTTATTATTTGAGGTACCTCTACAGCGTTTTCCATAGTATTTGTACTGATTTCCATTCGTACCAACGGTATGCAGGAGTTTCCCCTTTCTCCACATCAGACTGACTGGTAGTTGTTAACTCGACTCCGTTTGCTGTGGGCCTTTAAACTGGATTGAGGAGATGCCTCCTTGGAGCTTTGTTGTGCCTTTCCGCATTGCTTATGTCAAGGCTTTTCTTCATGTGCCTGTTGGCTATTTATATGTCTTCCTTTGCCAAATGCTTATGTAGGTCTGTGGTCCTACATTTTTCATAGTTACTTGACTTTTTGCTATTGCTATTATAACATACCCTTATATATTCAACTCTATTTCTTAATAAAAGACACTGCATAAATTTGGCAAAGCTAAATTACACAGAATTAAAATGAATTAACTATTCTCTAACACACCCACTAGAAATTTTACATTTAAAATGCTAGCTTTGCAGTAGAGTACTACTCTGCTGTGAAGAAAAGAAATCTTCAGTCATTTCCAGGAAAAGAGATGCACCTTGAGACCACAGCAGTAAGTGACATAAATCAGATACACAAGCTGAAGAGCACACACTTCTCCTACATGAGAAACCGAAAGGATAAATACAGAGCAAAGAAAAGACAGACAATGGGACACACACGGATGACGTTTCCAGCAAAGGGAAGGGGAATCCGTGATGGAGGGAGGGTGCTTCTGCCTCCCCTTGGCAGCCCTCTCTGTGTATCCTAGGCTCAGGGTGCACTTCTTCTTTTTTTAATTTAATATATTTAGTACCGGTTCTACAGGGTCTACAGGGTCTCACTACATAGATCGGACTCGTAGTGATTCTCCTGTTTTCATCCTCTCAAGTGCTGGGATTATAGGCGCCCGCCACCATGCCCAGTCTCAATCGCTGTCTCAATGTGTCCTGGGGGTGGAGCTGATGCGGCAGGCTCCGGGATTGAACCCCGGTCGCTGAGCCTGACTAAGTAGGCGCTGAACTATCTGGTTGGCCCTACACTTCTGTTTTTTGATTGTATCCTTTCCTCTCTTTGTTCTGCCCAAGCTCACTCTACAGAGCCAGTTGCTCCCTTTATTCCTTCACCTCTCGCTTTTCAGATAAACATTTGGTACCACTGAAAAGAAGAGATGGAAAGAATGGGGAGAGAGGGAAGGAAAGGGGGTTTGCATTATGTACGTATGTGGGCCAGTATCATGCGACAGCTGTAAACACCATGCAGAGAAAAGCTGTACGGAAACAGGAAGGGGATCAAGAGCTGGATGGAGAGGGGAAAGAGGGAAGAAGAAGGGGACAAACATAAGGAAATAAAATATCGTGTATGTGGGCCAACACCCCACAGGAAGATAAACACTGTGTATGGCAGCCATGTGCCACTACATCAATAAATATTAAAAAAAATGAGTCTAAATACTCAATGTTACAACCAAATTAACTTGGGACCATGGAGTGGTAGCTGTGCAGTGGATTCCTCCTTCCCCTGAGCTTGCTGCTTGCTGAAGACATTAACCAGTAGCATTGCAGTGTTGGATGCCAAGAGCCAGCGTGGAATGCACATCTTTCACATAGTTGAGCAAAGAAGAATTCTCAAGGCAACCAACCAGACAACTAAATAAGGTGGCGTCGAAGGCATGGGATATAATATATCAACAAAGCAATTTTGAATCATCTTGGAATCAGGAGTCAAATAAATAAATGAAATGTCATGTCCATTTTCTGATAGTGCAAATAGTTTTTAAAGAAATGGAATAAAAAGAAAAAAAAAAGGAGAACCCAGACACAATATTCTTAGTTAGGTTTTTAATTTAAACTTTACTTTTTAACCTGGATAGATTTTTATATATTTTTTTATTTGTTGTACCGGGGATTGAACTCGGGACCTTGCGCTTGCCAGGCAAGTGCTTATGCCACTGAGCTATCTCCCTAGCCTGATGTGTTAATTTTTGAAGACTGTGAGATAGAAAAAGGAAAAGATATGAATTTTGTATTAAAACCATTACACTAATTTTCTGTCTATAAAAGTAACTTACAATCCTTGTAACTACCAGGTCTGTAGAGAAATGTTTTTATTGACATGAATTCATATCTGTATGGGGTCCAGCATGAAAATCTACATCCAAGTCAAATTACTTAGGATTACCTTCACTTTATCAGTTGATTACTGCTGTGTTGGGAACTTTAAACTTCCCTTTTTTAGGTTTCAGTAAAATATATGAGTTGTTTTGAACTACAGTCATTTGATCATCATGTTGATCATTAGAATTTATTACCCGAGGGCTTAGGGAAACAGCTTAGCAGTCTAAGCACCTGTATGGCAAGCACAGGGACCCAGGTTTGATTCTGGCATTGCATTCTGTGCAGCTGAGCTGGTCACCAAAACTGGGAAGAGTGGTACATGCCTGTAATCCCAGCGCTGGGGAGGCTGAGACAGGAGGATCACTCTGAGTCTGAGCTACATAGTGAGATCTTGTACAAAATAAATAAAAGATTAGGAAATGGGAATTTATTCCCCAGTGTCCTTGTATTTTGGTGTCCATCGTTACCCAACCTTTTTCTGTTTCCTCCTACTCTTCTTGGTCTCTAGTGACCACTATTTTCTGTACTTATGTCATTAAAAAAAATGTATGTGGTATAGGGTCTCACTACTCAACTTGGAGTTGGAGTGATCCTTCTGCTTTTAGCCTCTTCAGCACTGGGATTACAGACCTGTGCCACGTGGTGCCAGGGATCGAACTTCAGTCCCTGCCCTTGTTGAAGCAGATACTTTGTCCACTGAGCTATTGCACCTGCACGTCTATGAAATAAGCTTTTTATTCAGCTTCCATATGAGTGAGAATATTTTGTATCTCTTTCTGTGCTTGGTTTATGTCACATAACATAATGATCTCCAGTTCTAGCCACATTGATGGAAATAGCAAGATTTCATTTTGATGGCTGAGTAATATTGTACTGTGTGTATATGCAATGCTTTCTTTTTCTACTGACAAGCAGACACTAGTTAACTCTATGTCTTGGCTTTTGTGAGTAATTTTGCAGTAAACATGAGAATGCAGGTAGTTCTTTGGTGGATTTATTTTTCCTTTAGATATATATCCAGGAGTAGGATATTTAGGACAAATGTTAGTTCTCTTTTTAATTTTTTTTTTTTTTTTTAGAATTTACCTACTATCTTCCATAATGGCTATACTAAGTTATATTCTCACCAACATTGCTTATGTTCCCCTTTCTCTGTTTATTTTTTGTCATTTAGTTATAACATACTTCAATGGAAGTAAGATATTTCATAGGTGATTAGTGATTGAGAATTTTTTATATACTTGTTGGTGGCTTATATATCTTCTTTTGAGAAATATCTATTCAGATTATTTCCTATTTTTAAATCAATGTAGTTTTTAGGCTGTTGAGTTTTGTTTTTTTTGAGTTTCTTGTCTATTCTGGATGTGATCCCTTGTTATGTGATTAGTTTCCAAATATTCTTTCATTTCACAGGTTGTCTTTCACTCCTCATGCAGAAGCTTCTTTGAAACATCCCATCGGTCTATTTTTGCTTTTGTTGACCATATTTTTGGGTCTTATCCAAGAAGCCATTGCCTAAACTAATGTATTTAAAGTGTTGTTCTTATAGTTTCATAGTTTTATCTTATATTTAGGACTTTGATCTATTTTAAACTCAGAGAGACAGAGAGAGAAGGAGAGAGACAGAGAGAGACACAGAAAGAGAGAGGGAGGGAAGGAGAGGGAAAGGAAGAGAAAGAGAGAAAGAGAGAGAGAGAGAGAGAGAGAGAGAGAGAGAGAGAGAGAGACCTAGTTTCATTCCACTATGTGTGAGTCAGCTTTTCCACTGTCAGAGCACAATACTCAACACCATAACTCAAAAGAGAAATGCAGCTTGGCTCACGGTTTCAAGGAATTCAGTCCATGGTAGGCTGGTTCCAAGCTTGAGCTATGGCAATGTCGTTGACATAAATTTAAATAATATCTATTTTTTTTTCTTTTCCCATTTTAAATTTTTACTGCTGCATTTTTGCAGTACATAATGATTACATTCTTTGTGTAGAGCTAGTACATGTACATGACATCTTAATTCCTTTTTTTTTCTTAATCTTTCTCCCATCTTCTCCCATTTCCCTTTCTTGATCTCTTGGTTCCCTTCCTATTTGCAAAATATCTGTCTCCCTGTTGCTTATCATCTACCTTTTATTTTATTCTTTATTTATATTTCAGGTTTATTATATAAGAAAAAGCATGAGCTATTCAAGCTTGAGTGTGTAAATTTCTTAACTTGACATTATAGTCTCAAGGTGTATCCATTTTACTATAAATGGACCAAGTTTATCTTTCTTATGGCCAAGGAGTGTCCATCGTATATAAGCACCACATTTTCTTTATCCACTCCTCTGCTGATGGACATGTGAGATGCCTCCAAGATTTAGCTGTTATGAATCATGCTGCAATTAACATGGTTAGGTAAGTATGTAAAATGCTGTCTCAGAGATCAGGGCTGGGGAAACAACTTGGTGGTCTAAGAGCCTGCCTGGCAAGCACAAGGACTCAGGTTTAATCTCTGATACTGCAGGCTGTGCTGGCCCAGAACACTGGGTGTGCTGTGCAGGCCTCAAAACCAGGCATGGTGGTTCATACCTGTAATCCCAGTGCTGGGTAGGCAGAGACCAGAGTACCACTAGGAGTCTGAGCTGTATAATGAGACTCTGTACTGAATATATAAATAAAATCTAAGTTTTATAAAATTTTTTTTAAAATGCAGAGATCATGGTGGCTACCATGGTTGCATTTCAATCATGGCTTGGGATACTAAAATATTGGATGGACCCTGGGAGCTTAATGTAGAGTACTGCAAACTCAACCAACCAAAGCCCCAGTGATTTTTGCTGTGTTGGTTGTGCTATCTCAGGTGAAGCAGATTAACACAAACTCAGACACATGGTATTTCTTCATAGATCTAATTACTCATTTATACATTGAAAAGAATGTGAAATAAAATACCAACTTTAAAGAGTAATTGTGACCATGAGCTAATATGTGAAAAGTACTTAATAACTGTGGAGCACCTTGGTGTTGTATAGGTATTCATTATTACTACCTATTTCAGAGGTGTGGTGGTCAGCACATCATCATATTGTCCCTCCACAAAAATAATAAACATGGGGCTGGGAAGATGGCTCAGTGGAATAAGCCTTCCCTGGCAAGCACAAGGGCCTGAGTTCAATCCCCAGTTCTGCCAACCCCCGACCAAAATAATAAACATATATGTATTAGCCATGTGTCTTATTGCTTATTCTTGTGGAAGAGAGAAGCAATACACAAGTAAATGAGTGCATTGACGTTTCTGTTTACTTCTTTATGTTCTGTTCATCCCAGTGGACTCTGGGATCCATGAGAGCAGGGACTCACTTTCAGCATGTAAGATTATGCAGCACACAGCACTGCAGGAGCTTGGCGCCCATGTGCTGGGCACACAGAGACTCACGCGTGTATCCATTCCTCTAAGGCTCCAAGCCCTTACCTGTACAAGGAAGGTAATAATACGTTCTCCTCCTCCTCCTTTCCTGCTCCTGCTCCTCCTCCTCCTCTTTTCCTTCCTCCTCCTTCTTTCTCTATTGTACCCTTCAGATTACATTTACTCTTCCAGGTTTGTACACTAGGGAGACAATACGATGTTTGCACACATGAGTTTTATTTATTTCAATTAAGAGTATGGTCTCTAGTTGCACACATTTACTGATAATGCCTCAAATTTATCCTTTTCAGCTATGAAAAAGGATACAATCATTTTTGTAAGACTGTGTAAGGATTAAATAACTTGATCTGTGCAAGTTGCCTGGATTGCACTTGCATCAGAGTATTTTAAGTTTTAGTTACTAAAACCAATATTCTATGGAATTTAAGGCATTTTCTTATTTTAAGAAGGTGCAGACTTGGTTAATAGTTAAGACCATCTGTACTCAAATCCAATTCTATCTGATTATTTTAGAAAGCTACTTAAATTTTCTCCACATTAGGTTTTTAATGGGACAACTTCCAATGATTAAAATGAGATTATGCAAATAAAATACTGAACATTATTTGAAAATAATAAGTGCTGAATACATGATAAGCATGGGAAGTATAATTATGAGTTTACTAATTAGCTGTAATTGAAAATTTACATAATACTCTCGCTTTTCCAAACCAATTTCCTGACAAAATGTGTGACTAGAATTAAAACAGCAAAATCACTTCATTTTTTTTCCACCAAGTTTTATAGGTCTATTTCCTTGTCAAAACAATGTTAAGCATTAAAAAACAATAGAGGGCTGGCAAGATAGCTCAGTGGACTAAGTGCCTGCTTTGGCAAGCTCAGAGACCAGGGTTCAATCCCTGGTCCCACATACTGTGCTAGCCCGGACCCCGGGGCCACTGAGGGAGGTGACAGAGTCTGAGCATGGTGGTTCAGGCCTATAGTCCAAATGCCAGGGATACTGAAAATAGGAGGATCACCATGAGTCTGATCTTCGTAGTGAGACCCTGTACCAAATACACACACACACACACACACACACACACACACACAAAAGAACCCAAAAAAAGGAATCCCTGACTAAAACAAGTTTGTCATTTAATATGGGAGATGAGTCAGCCACAAAGGGGAGAATGTTTGTCAAAGTTTCAGTCCCTGCATGTCAGGTGATGGGACTGGTACCACTGAGAACTGGTATTATTTTACTATGAATAAAAGCACAAAGAGTAACAAAGAGTTAGCAGAGTAACAACAGAATAAAAAGTCACACATAATAAGGGGCTAATTAAGAGGTAGAGATGAGTTTAAAATGAGAGCAATATGAGTTTAAATTTGTTCTGTAAAGTTGCCGTAGCACTGAATCAGGACATACTGAAGCTGATTTCTTCAACAATGAAGCACTATTTCTAGGGGAAATACATTTCAAATTCCTGTGATCCTTTGGTTACATGTTTGCCGACTGATTAACATATAATTTGCTTGTATGTGTGTCTGTTTAAAAGATATGTTACTTAATATAAACTGTTGATTCATTAACATGAAGCTCATGGCCAGTAGCACTGTAGCACATATCCAAATGTGCTTATTGAACACAGATATTTTCCCTGAGAACCTCATCATGATCTTGTGGTGCTTGGAGTTGCTAGATAGCACTTGGGGGCCATTTAGAACAGCAGAATCATGAGCAGAAGTACATGAAATATAAAACACATGGCATTGCTTAAATGTTGGAAAAGCCGTGTTTATGTGACAAGAGCTAAAGATAAGACAGTGTTGTTGTCTTCTATTTCAACTTGGAACATACCGTTATGCACATTTCCATGGATGATCTCAAAAGCATAGTATTGATATAGGGGTTATAGATAAAATTTAACCTGCAGGAGAACTTGCACATATCAAATCCATGAGTAATGAAGATTAACTGTATTGACTGGGTGCCTTCCTAGAATAGGAGACCTTTGTGACTGGCCTTACAGGATGAAGAAATAAAGATGGGAGTGATGTGTAGGAGAGATGTCACCCCCTCAGTGGGTTCTTGTCTAATTTCATTCTTCCTATTTTGACCACGGTTCCTTGGCTTACTCTACCATGCCATGCGTTCTTCCATTCTGAACTTACTGCTTATTAAAGAAATATTTTAAGAATCAGGTACAAGAATCACCTAATTTATAGAAGAATTTATTAGTAAGCCTTTCACTATATGTAAGATAAGCTTGTTTTGTCTGTGAATGAAAACAGTCTGGAGGTTTGATGCTTAGAAACACACATCTATGAAAAGACCAGGGTACAATCTGTGATTAAATTTAGAATCAGAGCAAATCATCACTGTTATTTTGCTCTCATAAAGCTACATTAGGTAGAGATAGAAAATTTGGGGGGATGACTAAGGAGAGTCTTAACCTTCATCCTCCACACTAGCTTATGTTGGTTTTAACTGTCTTTGTTAAATGGAAATAAATGATTTCCCTTAATCCGTATTTCAAACATTACTTTTAAAAAGTGATAAAAATAGCATGTAGGTATTAGTCAAAGATTTGTTTTTTCAAGATTTGGCTGAAAACCAAACTCAAACTTCCATGTGCTCCAGTAAACCGAGTGTTTCTCATAGGCTGCTATTTCTGATCCCTGTTTCTATGGAAATGGACTTTACATCAGCAGAAAGGGGATGAGGTACTGATTGATTTATACCCACTGTTTGATATTTTAAGTGATTCACCACTGTTCTTTTCCTTTTCTGTAGAAAGTGTATAAGGGTCATTTTCTTGTAGGGCTTTTGGATATTCAGATAAAGAAGCTCAAGAAATGCGGCTTTTAAGGGAGAAAGCCATAACCAACGCCACTCTGATAAGACATGAAAGGCAGGCGCTGTAGTGATCATAGAGAAAGCCTAAATGTCACTCTGTTTAGCTCCTCTACTTAAAAGTTTTAACAGATATGAGAGGTTCATGAAGAACACACAATAGGCCCTGCAGCAGCAGGTTGGAGGCAGAAAGGAACTGCAAAATTATTATTAAAATTAAATAGTTCAGAAATGACTTTTATTTTGCCCTGAATAGGATAATCCCTTCTCTAATAAACCCAAGAACCCTGGATGATCACTCTATTTGTCTTTTTTCTGTAGTTGAGACAAAATATCTGGCATGTGAAACTTAAAGGCAAGAAGGTTTATTTTGGTTCATAGGTTAGTTTGTAGTCAGCTGGCTCCGAAGCAGGAGGGGCATGGTGGAAGGATATGGTAGAAGAAAGCTGCTCAAACCATGGCAGCCAGAAAGCAGAAGAGAGGAAGAAGTGAGAATCCAGCAATAGGAATATGCCCTTCCATGTCATTCCCCAGGTGACCTACCCCTCCAACCAGGTGTCACTTCCAAGCATTGTATGCACTGCTGAACTAGTCAATGAATGAATCCATTGATGAGAATACTACCCCATAATCCAATCATCTTCCTAAGATATGGAACTTTTGAGGGACAATTTACATTTTCATAACTTCTACCCTTGACCCCCAAGATTTATGCCCAATGAATTTACCCACCTCTATGAGTCACCAGTCTTAGCAATTCAAGCATTGCCAAAATGTCCAAGTCCAAAGTCTCCTCTGAGGTTTAAGGCAAACTCTTGGCTGTGAGTTCTTATGGGAAAAAAGTTAACTACTTCCAACATATGATGGTACAAGGTAAATATTCCTATTTTGAGATGAAAGAACAGAGAGAATGGAAAGGAATCAATTAGACCAAAGCAAGACTGAAAACCAACAGTGCAAGCACTGAATTTTGTAGCTTCATGTCCAGCACCCACAGAAGGGAGTGGTGACATGATCTTCAAAGGGTTGAGGAAGTCCCACCCCTTTGGTCTTGCTGGTGGCGGCCCATTGTCATGGTGCATATCTAGATGTGCCCCCAAAGCCTCACGTACTTTATGCGGCCTCTGGGAGGTGACTGGCTCATGGGTGTGTGGTACTTACCAATGGATTAGTCCACTGATGAATTCATAGCTAACTGTGATTTGGGAGGAGAAACCTTGTTGAAGGAGGTGGGTCACTTAGGGTGTGGCCTGGAAGTGTTCATCTCCTTACCTCCTCCTTGTCTATCTCTCCTTGCTTCCTGCCCATCATGCCATAAGCAGTTTCTTCTCTCCCATTCCCCTCTGCATGCTGCCCTGCCTTGGAGCCAGCTGACCATGGATTGAAACCCTGACAAACTGCTAACCAAATAAACTTTTCTCTGTTTAAATTTTGAGTATCAGGCATTGTCTCTCCAGATGAGAAAGTAGCAAGGACACCCATATGACATCCCTCTTGGGCAGGTTCCACTTAGTGTCTGTGGTGCCCTCCACATTCCTGGCATCTCCAGTTTCCTCAGGTCTCCATGGTACTTTGGATCTACTCTTCAACAGCTTCAAGTCTTATCCTCTCAGGAGTTCCTGGTAAGGACTGTGACTCTGTTGTAAGTTTTTCTTGGCCTTTCAGGCCTTCTGAAATCTACGTTGAAGCTCCTATGATCCTGTACCTTTTGTATTCCTCACATCTGTAATACCAGCCCCATGGAGATGACACCCAGTTCTGACATCAGTTTGAGCAATAGCCTGGCCCCCTTGGATCAAGGTGGCAGCAGCTTCTGAGTACTTGGGTGGCTAAACTAGGGGAAATACTTCTCTCTGTGGCCCTGAGTGAACAGGATACACTGGGGCTCTTCTCAAAGTAAAGTCTTTCAAAAAAGTTGTCTTAGTTACATTCTCGTTGCTGACACACAATACCTGACACATACAATTCCAAAGAGGAAAGGTTTATTTTGATTCACAGTTTGTGGAGATTTAAGTCCCTAGTCAGTTAGCTCCAGGTGAGGGTGGCAGTGGACTAATGCACTGATGAGTATCATGCGCCCAGAATCTGATCACCTCCTTCCCTAAATCTCTGCCTATGAGTCCATGAAGATTTGGGAGACTATCTGGACATAAATCATAACAGTTTACCCTTTTATATCCTTGGTCCTGCAAAAGGTGTGGTCTGGCAAATTCTTGATATAATTTTCAATCGTCTTGTTATACTGATGCAAAGTACTTGGCTTCTTTTTAATACTAATCTTTTTATCAACCATGCTTTCTTTGTCTAGAGCTTTTGAGGTGCTTCTTTTCTGGTGAAACTGCAAACTTTTTATCTCTTCTTTTGCTCCTAATTCTCACTATAGATTTGATAAGAGGGCTGGTTAGATAGCTCAGTGGCCAAAGTGCCTGCTTAGGCAAGTGCAGGGACCAGGGTTCGATCCTGGCACCACATGCCATGCCAGCCCCACCCCCAGGCATGCTGAGCCAACCACTGAGACCAGGCCTAGTGTCTGGTCAACCACACCTATAATCCTAGTGCAGGGGAGGCTGAAAACAGAGGATTACTATGAGTCTGAGCTGCATAGTGAGACCCTGTACCAAAT
>NDGN011310359.1:369-10519 GCA_002564285.1 Tympanoctomys barrerae
ATCCATCCATCCATCCATCCATCCATCCATCCATCCATCCATCCATCTATCCATCCATCCATCGGTCCATTCATCCACCCATCACTCTCTCAATCCTTTCAAGCAGTCTGGAAGCCTCTCTTAGTTATTACCTTGTTCTCTAAAGGTAAGTGCTAGTTTATTTTGTTTGTTTTGTTTGAAACAGGGTATGACTATGCTGGCCTTAAACTCACAGTGTAGCCTAGGCTCTGGCTGGTCTGCCTTAGCCTCCTGAGTGCTAGAATTACAGGCGTGCATCACCATGGCTAGCTAAGTACTATTTTCACATCTGTCTTTATAGATGAGCTTTGCCAGTTTTGGATCTAGTGTTTTTCTCATCTATCTTTTCTGTTTTGCAAATTTGCTCTGCTTTGATTAGGTGACAACTTCTTTTTCCATATCCTGCTCAGCCTTTGTTACAACTCCTCGAACTGAGTTTTAATGGCTTTCTACATTTTCTGAAAATCCCTAGTCATCAATTCTTTCACTATCACCTTCTTCCTGTTTCTTTATTATTTTAGTTCAGCAAGTAGAGGTTCAAACTTACCATACCTTTCATATCTCACCCTTTATTTTGTGCAGTTCATCTTTGTTTCCCTGGACAACACACTGAATCTGTCTTTCAGTTTTGAGGTTCTCCTTTCAACTGAATTGAGCATACTGTTACAGTTGTTCATTTGTTACAGTTCCTTTTCTTTGATCATTTCAAGCTCCTCTTTCTTAGCAAGCATTTTAAATATATTTATTTTATATTTTATTTCTGACATGCTGATGTCTAAAATGCTTAGGTTTCTGATCACACTATTGTTTTGGCTGGATTTTACTTACAGTGTTTTGTTTCCTATGTGTTCTATGATTTTGATAACTTCCTGTTTTCTGAAATTTCGTATCAGGAAATTTTTTGAGGTCTCAAGTGAAAGTAGACTCTACCTGAGAAAATTTGTGCTACTTTCCAGCAGGAACTCGGGAGTTGTGTCAACCCAGGTAACCTAATGGCCTTTAGACTGAGAGTTTAGTAAGCAAATTCAAATGAATGGTTATGAATCTTAGGGAAGAATTTTTCCCTCCTTCCAACATCAAGTTAAGACTTCCAAGCTTCCTTGTTGCTCCCTTCTATATAGTGGGTTTACTTTTAATGCAATTTTTATTTTAGAACAATTTATAGAGAAATCTCAAAGACAGCACAGAGTCCCATATCCTTTGTATTTAGTTCTGTCTATAGTTAAAATCTTTCATTTGTATAGTACATTTATCACAGTTATTGAGCCAATCTTGATAGCCTTATTATTAAGGCCCCATGATTTATTCAGATCCCTTAGTTTTTACAAAAAGTTCTTTTTCTGCCCCAGGATTTCATTTAAGGCTATGTTATATTTAGTCATCAGATCTCCCTTGGCTCCTCAAGGCTGTGATAGTTCCTTGGGCATTATTGGTTTTGATGACCTAGAGAGCTTTGCAGAGCACTGACCTGGCATTTACGGAACGTGCTTGCCTGGGCTTTGTCTGACATTCTTCCCGTGGCTAGGCTGGTACGGCTCTGCCAGAGCAAGGCCGCAGAGTGGCTTTGCTTTCATTCATTCTTCCACCGAGGCTAGAGCTGTTTGTTCTCTCTGCCTTCTGCAGTCTATCTGGTTAGTTTGCCCACTACATTTGTGTACAGCCTTGTTTCCTGGTTTCTGAGTCATCAGCAGCCACTACTTTAGAAGTTTTAAGTCTGAAGGGCTGGGCAGATAGGCTATGGGCAAAAGCTGACTAAGGCTCTCACTTACCTCCCTGGGCCCTGGCTCTCACTTTAGTTGGGCTTCTTTATTTTTTTGGCAGAACCGGGGATTGAACTCAGACCTTTGTGCTTGACAGGGAAGCACTAATTCTATGGAGCCACCTCCCTGGCCCCTTTAGTTTGGCTTCTGTATCCCTAATCTTACTAGTCTAACAATTCTCATAGGACAGTGGTTTTATATAATCCATCCAGCATCTGATATTGTAGGCTTTTTCTTTCAGCATTTTACTTATTTTCTTATTGGTACACATTTGCCACACACAGTGACCATGTTCGTCAGGGCACTTGTACCTGTATATGACCTGTCTAAATTCTTCCTTTCTTTCCCTATTCCTCTCCCATCACTTCAAACCTTTATCCCCTCCATATTTACAAAATCTTTGTTTCCATTGTTTTCCTCCCATTCTGTTTCTCTCTTTCTTTTTAAAATCCATTTCCCTTCCTTCCTTTCTTCCTCCCTTCTCCTTTGTTCCCCTTCCCATTTGAACAAGTTCCTCCTGTTTCCCAGGATCTATCCTGATATTGTTTGCATCGGGACAGTTATTCAGGAGTCCATAGAGTAAGATGTGAAAGCTCCCAGAAGCCTCTGTCCCTCCTGAAAGGTTCAGCCTCATGTTTAACCGCAATATGCAATAAATGTGTATTGAGCTCTTATTGTGCAGTGGAGTGTTGTGCTAGGCACTTAGAGGACAATACTCGGTCTGTCTTTATTCTTTAGTCTACAATGGAGGATGTATCTTCATGAGGAGGAATGTGAGGGGAGGTTTAACACAGGACAGATACCCAGGAGTGTCTAAGACAGGTTTTGTCTCCTGTTTTATTTTTACGCTTTTTGTCCTTGTTCACACACAGAATGCAAGTTAGCAGCCACATGGGACTCCAGATGGGTCCAGAGGCCTGGAAAGCAGCTTCCATTGGTGGGATGGCGCTCTTGTCAGCAGGGGCCCGGCCTAAAGAACCTCTAAAAATGATTCTCACTTCTCGTAATAGCCCTGATGGAACCACATGATCCACTCAAGGACTTTTCTTGCGTAAAACTGGCAAGCCTTCAGAGCAGTTGCAGGAAACTGTCTGTACTCCCTGGGGATATTCCTGGGCCCCCAGGAGACACTGGGCAAGAAGTGGGCTCTGCAGACAGAGGGAAGTGCTTGCCCCAGCTTCTCCTCCAGTCGCCACACACCCCACCATTCTGATTTGCCTGAGTCTCGACTGCCTGCTTCACTCCACAGGCAGGTGCTGAGCACTGTCACACACCAGGCACTGTGGGATACAGGGACAAATCAACCACGAATCTTTCCCTTTGTGAAACTACATAAGACTACAAGACAAAGGCCTGAATGGAGGTCCGAGAACAGGTGTGAGAGACACAGTAATAAAAGCATAGAGTTCTGGAGATGCTCCAGGCAATTCTCTACCCTCTTACCATCCTCTTTGGCTTTTGTTCAGCAAGTGTTTACTAAGCAGTGATCAGAGCTGTGCATTCAGACTGCCTGTGATTCACTCCCAGCACCTTGTTCCTCTAGCTGACTGAAAGCAGGGAAGTCACTTAATGTCCCTGCACCTCAGTCTTTTCATTTGAAATTTGAAAATAGTATAGATAGTGTGATTAACCCAACAATGAAATACATGGGAGGTGCTCCCAGATGTTCCTGCTATACCATTGGAACAATGTTACCGATGACAACTAGGATAACTATGATGCTGGCGGTAGGCTAGGTGCTAGGGATGCAGCCAGGAACGTGCAGGTAGGTAAGGTCCAAGGCTCCTGTGACTTCCACATTTGAATAAGGATAGAGAGGGCAGAAGAATGGGGAAGGTTTAATGGAAACTCTTGCCTTGAGCCCGGCAGGCTCTGGAGCTATGTGACAGAGTTCCAGCACACTTCAAGCCAGGGGGAATGGGTGGGGTGGGAAGGGGGGATGGTAACATGTAGAGAGTGATGCATAGGGTGCTGTCAGGGAATTGTCCAGAAGTAGCCCTGTGTCTTAGGCTCGCTCTAGCCCAAGCCCAGGTGCAGCTCTTTCTTATAGCAAAACCAAATGATTAATGATTCGGAGAGTCAATTCTTCATCTGGCTGAGGAATCATTGACCCACTTCCAAAGTAGCAAGCATCAGCTTAGATTGGAAATAACACACTGTGAAAGCCAGAGACTCCCTCACACTCCACCCTGCCAACTCTAATACTGAATGAGACATGGAGCCCATGCAGAAATCATCTCCCCTCCCCGGTCACTACCTTTCCCACAGGCTGCCTGAAACAGGAAGATTGTTTTCTCCTTGTTCTCTCTCCCACTTCACCCCTGGCCATCAAGAGAAGGTTTCTTCTTGAATACAGCCCAGCATTGGCTAACAGCAAGTCTTCAGGCTTGGACTCTCCTGCACATGCACCTTGGCTTTGGGGTTTTGACCAGTGCAAACCTTGTGAAAACAAATGGCTCCATTGGAAAATAGGGACACTAATAGCACTGTACAAGCTAGCTCTGAGTGTCAGTGAATAAATACACATGGAGAACATGGTACAGAATAGATGCTCACTGCATGCTAGTTTCCTTTCCCTTCTTTTGGGTGCTAAACCTCTTGAGATTCATCTATACTGTGCCAACTAAATCCCCCTTAAGCCTGACCACCAGTGGAGAACAAGACATTCTGGGCTCTCAGAAAGAAAGGAAGGCATTGCCTTCATATTATGTCTCTTTCTTCCTCTTGGGAGCCTGCCAGTTCTTGGCGACCTGGGCCCCATGCTGGTAGTGGTACATGACATGGTCGAATGGTTCATTAAGAGCAAGAGCTAGCTTGGGTAAAATAAGCAAGTAGGGAGAATTGTGCTCAACCTCTTCCTTCTGGTTCCCTGCCAAGATTCCTTTGTTCTCTCCTTTTTTGGGGATCAGGGAATGATCTCAATGGATACTTAATCTGGAGGATGACTTGATTGGAAAGGTCTGGTTTGCATTCTTCCCAAGGGTACTTGCATTCCACTGAGCAAACTCTCCTGAAGTTAATTAAACACTAGGTGGATTCTCAGGAATGCATACTAGAAGAGCATTGGGAGCATAAAGGGACAGAGGCCATCTGGGCAGTGCACCTGAGTTCAGGACATTTTCTACAGCCTGAAAGGGACATGTTAAGGGCAGGGCCATCAGTAGCTCCCATCCTCAGCCCCAGCACTGGTCCTACTTTGTGAAAATGGCCTTCCAGGCCTCCCACTACAGGAAGAGTGGGTGACCAGGGTCCCAGCCACTGCACACTGATGTCTACAGTCACATTTACACGGAGGCCATGTTTTCCATGGCCTCTGCCCTTAGGCTGTGTGCAGCACAGATGCTGAGTGGAGTGGGATTTCGTCACCAGAAGACTTTGGGTCAAGGGCTTCTCAGTGTCTTTGCCAAACCTTTCTGAGACTTCTAGGCAGTCTAGCACCTTGCACCCAATCTTCTCTCTTCTCGCTCCTTCCCTCAAGGTCACTCAAGGTCAAGTTTACATCATGGCTTAACAGAATCCCAAAACTCTGTAACTCATCCCTGGTACCATCCCTGTCATTTTCTTTCACACGTCCATAGTTGCCTCAAAAAATCTCTGCACATTTAGTGTTGGAGGACCCAAACTAAAACACACCTTGGTGCCCACTTGCTGGTCATGCCCTGTCACTGCTGTGTCTCTACATCCCCCATCTTTATATGTGCCTGGATCTCACACTTCTGTAGCTAGACCTAGTGAAAGGTTTTTCCTTGTGTATCCGAGAGATGCCTTCTTGTGTGTCTGCAGAGGTCTCAGAAAAAACAACACAGATATAGCAGAAGAAAATGTATCCCACATGTATAGGCTCACCTACCTTTAAATATTAATGTTTCTTCTTCAACAGTTAAGAAATATTCATTCTTAAAGCACACAAAATGTATTAAAAACCCAAAGAAAAGCCATACCAAATGTATTTTTGTCCTCTAGGTCCAGGTATTTATGTTGTGATAGAAAGTGTGATAGGTAATAAAATAATTTGATAAACATATGTGCTTTGTAGAAACCATCACATTAAGTTCATCGTGTAAGTTGGTGAAACAATATTAGTCCCTCAGACAAGCCTCTTCTTATGATTTGGAGGGAGCTAAGGCTGAGTCTAAAGGCAGTTGAAAGATGAACATGGGTGAGAGGTAAGCTTTTCTGAAAAGGAAGTCAGAGATAGTAGACTTTGGGTGAGACTATAGCAGTGGGCCTTCGAGAGCTTGGAGCAGTCCGTTGGACATGGGTCAGCCCAGAAGCGTAGAGGTACAGCTAGAAGACAGATGTTTAAAGATCATCTCCTCCTTAAAGTCCCCTTGGTTTTTCAGTTCAAAGTAGTCCAGGCTGTTCTCAACCCACTTTACCTGTTTTGCATGTACTGCAGGCCCTCCCAGTGTTGTGCTAGGGCTCTACACAGCTGCCCTTTCTCAGCTCTTTACTCCTAGAGGCCAGGACTACAGCTGGCCCTTTGCTCAGGCTTAGCACCATGCCTCTTTCAGTGGAACTCAGAGCAGAAAGGAAGACAGGCAGGCAGGCAGGCAGGCAAGTTGTTACACAAAATCTCCCTGCAAGAATGTTGTGGATCTATACCTGCTGGCATTGACCTACATTCAAAATTTCTGAAACCTGGAGAACACTTGAATATCGTGAATGAGAATGCTATTTGGTCTTGTGAGCTGTAATTTTTTTCTTCCAGCTTTGTACTGTAATTAATTGGACTGGTGAGTCCTGGAGTGGGGATGACATTCAGATTCGTTTAGATTAATGAATTGTTGTTTGTTAATGATACAGTTGCCTCCAGTTTAATGAGTGGATCTTAATAGACTTATGATGGACATTTGATTCTTCAGCAGAGAGGGTAATGATGACAGCTTTCCTTTGGTTTTTCCTTTGCTCCTGGAGGCTTGCTGGCCCTGTCCCAGGTCCAGGAAGTTTGTGACAGAATCCGGTACAGGGCAATTGTTAGCAAAGTCTGCCCTCCAGCAAGCACCAGCTCTTGAGGCTGGAGGAAATCTTGGAGAGGCCCACTCTACCCTTCTCTCTTGCAGTAACAATCTAAAGGTTCAGACTGTGATGTGCTGTCGGTGCATCTACCTATGGACATTCCATCAAAAACTTAAGCACAGGAACCTATTACTTTATGAAATAGGCTGCTTCAAAATGTTGCATATAAATCTGATTGTGCTCAGGGAGGAAGATGGGTAGGTTCAATCAAATTGGATTTTAAATGTATCAGAGGCATTGAGTGTTTTAGAGAACCCTAGGGTCCTGCTGTGAAGAATGAGGAATCTGAAGGAGAGAAAATAACCAAGCCTGGGCGTTCTGCTCACTTCCTGCATTTGTTCACTTCCTTGCAAAATAAACCTACTATGTGCTCAGCACTATTCCACTGAGTAATAATACAAAGCCACCTGCTGTGACTTTGGGGGCAGACAATGTGCTCACGGCTCAATAGGCTGAGTCCTGGACACCTATGCATAAGTCAGGTGTAGACAAGGACAGTATCTCCAAGCCTGACCCCTTGATTCCCTGGCCTAGATGGGCACATCACTAAGTTCCCGAGCTGGTAGTGTCTGTTTCTGAGATCTGACCAAGCCGCGTTCTCTCCCATTGACATCCCTTAGCCTTTCCATAACAGTGACACAAGAAATATTAGAGGCTTTGGTGGAGGAGAGGAGACAGCGGTGGCATTATTAAGTGGAAAGTTTTTCTAAGCACAGAGGGCGAGAAGAGCTGCCTTCTGTTCAGTGGCGCTCTCTTTCCTTTGATCTCCAGAAAAGGCTCATCTTTATCGTCCTGATTGCTTCCTCTCCCCTTCTTCCTGCTGCCACCAACCTGTGGCTCAGGGAAAATCAAGTGTTGCTGAGGTCAATTGTCCATGGCTGGGGAGAAAGCGTATTAAAGTGATATTTCCTCTGAATTACAGCTGGCGCAGAGGCAGGAGGCCGCTTTACATATGTCAGCCTCATGGTGCCCGGGAAATGCCTGTGTTAAGCCTTAACAACAGCACTCCATGTCACCAGGCAGCAAATGGATTTCGGTTCCGTTTTAATTTCTAACGAAGAGCCGTCCCTGCACCACATCCATCAGCAGGAGACGATTCTGTCGTATTTACAGCCTTGTTTAATGGCTACCTTGCTGCTGATCACACCTCGGCCTGATTGAATTGTTATATATAGAGAAATGTTTTTGCAATAAATATCTGTCAGGAATTTCAATCAGGTTCCAGGGCCACCATTGCTGAGTCATGGTCCTTTCCTTTGCCACCAGTGAAAAGCTTTCATAAGTGCTCGCAGGGCTGGACTTCGGCAAGAGGAGGAGGAAGGAAACGGTAGTACTTTGCAGGAGCCTGCAGGCCTTGCTAGGAGCCTGGAATGAGCGAGAAGCCCAAGAGCTCTCAAGGCCTATTGCCGAACTCCTCTTCCATCCTGGGAAGCAGGAAAAGGCCCAGCCATACTAGGAACCCTCCCTTGGTCATGGTATCCTCTCCAGCTGGACACTTGCTTGGCCCAGTTAGATATGGACTACCCAAAAGAAGAAAGGGGCCGAGGATGAGGCTGGCACGGTGCCTCGTGCTGACAGGTTGCACATTCTCAGGCGGTGTGCACGAAGTCCTTACAGCACGTAGGGCTTTACGCCAGGTCCTTTCTTTGTCTTAACCCATGTGAGCCGCACAAGGGGACAATGAATGCAGTGCTAGGATCTCTGTTTTACAGACACGAACCAGGAGGCACAGGGGCAGGAAACAGACATAGTGCTTCACACAGCGAAGGGGGCAGCAGGGCCAACATCGGCCCCACATCTGGCCTCCAAGACTTGCCCTGCACCTGCTTCCATTCGGTGCTGCAAAGCTAGCGAGGAGACACACCCTTTCGAGGACCTGCCTGATCAACTGTGCAGCAAATGTGTTACGTGGCATTGGAAGTAGAAGATAATTAGAGGTGATCTTGCCTCAAGGGCATTTGTGATACAATTGGGGCAGGAGAAGCCTCAAAACTGGCCCAGAAATAATCAAAACAGATCACCATTACAAACAAACAAGCTGGAAAAAGGAAATTCTATGCGCATATAAGCATCTTTGATCTCCAAAAGCAAAAAGGCATCTCACTCTGCACTGTGGAGCCTCGATCACAGCTGTAAAAAGCCTGTGGGTAGAACTGAGGCAAGGACCGAGAGTTTACATCCACTTTGTTGTCTAGACAGACACGGAGCTCATCCAGGCGACCTCCTAGGGGTGGTGAGAATTCTGTCAAACCCTAAAGACAGTGCTAGATTTGGATTTGAAGTCCAAGAGAGGCAGAGTGAGCTCACTACTGCCTCCCTCTATCCTTTCCCAGCTGTAAATCAGGCCCCTTAGGTGGGTTCAGCCTTGCCTGGTGGAGACTCCGTTGCCAGTGTTAGTGACAAGGCTACAGGAGGAGGAACAGGGACTTCACCTAACTGCTCAGTGGCCCTGCTGGGACCTCAGGTTGATGCTTGCCACATTTTGACCACATGGAGTAGAAGCTGAACACTGGACTCTGTAGACTGCTTTATGCCTTCAGAACAGGGAGACAAAGAAATGGATAAACTTTCCAAGAAACTAATTAACCCACAGACAGTTTATACTGCCGTCGTTCTAATCCAGACAGAAAGTGATTGTGGATGCATAGCTCAGAGACAGCTCACCGGGACACAAAGTCGACCAGTTTAATCATTTTTCCTTGGCAGATAATGAAGCTGTTTCATTTTATTTTGGTTTATATCATGTCAGGCTCCCCAGGCCTGGTGAGCAAAAGGATGGCATCTTGCCAAAGAATGAAAGAAAGAAAAGAGAGGGAGACAGAGACAGAGACAGAGACAGAGACAGGGACAGAGATAGAGAGACACAGGGAGATAGAGAGACACAGAGAGACAGAGAGTCAGAGACAGAGAAATCAAGAGACCAATCTCTGGAAGCAAAAGAGACTTCTCACCATACCTGGTCTTCATTGTCATGGCATAAAATATCTATAATAGGAAATATGGGGGAGGAAACAAGGGAAAGGAAGTGCCTTCGCAAGGTTTTCAACAGATCAAGAGACTCTCAGGCTGAAGAGCAATCCATGGCCTTGCATACCAATCAGCAAGACAGGAGATGACTTGTTCCATCATGGAATTGTTCTTGGGGAGCCTGCTTCTGCAAGTGGCTCGCTAACTCAGTGTCCTAGGTTCTGGGTTCCTTCCCTTCCCTCTGGAGTTAGAGGCAGGTTCTTCTCATCTCAAACAAAGAATTGGATGAAATGAGCAAGAAGAAGCAGTGGTGACGTTTATTCAAGAAAGCAAAGGTGAACAGTCAGGGAGAAACTGGCTTTGCGGAGCAAGCTTGGGCCAATTAA
>NDGN011310386.1:0-16844 GCA_002564285.1 Tympanoctomys barrerae
TATTCCTGTCTATTCACTTTTGTGGCCAGCTCAGCCCTCCCTAGAGGCAGGGCTGGCTGGCATGTGGTGCCAGGGATCAATCCACAGTCCCTATGCTTTGCCTAAGCTTGTCTAGGCAGGAGCTTTAGACCACTGAGCCTTCTCTCACTTGCCCTATTGTCTTTTAATAACAACAACAACAAAAAAACAGTGACATGTAGGACTTAATTAATCTTTCAAAATGAATTATCTTGTGTTTGGAAATGTCTGTGTGATTGAAGAACTCCTGCTTTAACTGCCAATCTCTACTCCCTACCCCAAGCTGCAAGAGATTCTCCAGACCACAAAAAGGTAGAATCTACATCTATTTGTACTGATCAAAAGGACTCTACAACAGCATACCAGAAAAGGAGAAAATAGTGGCAAACCATACATCAGATAAAATGTCAATATTCAAATTCTGTAAGAATTTAAGCTACAATGACTCATGGTCTTATATCTGTTTAGAAAGGCTATTGTCAAAAAACCAAAAATAACAATGTTAGAATGAGGAGAAGGGCTGGCTTGATAGCTCAGCAGACTAAAGTGCCAGCTTAGGCAGATGCAGGAACCAGGGTTTGATCCCCAGCTTGTCGTGCTGGGCCCACTCCTGCACCACATATATAAAATGAAAAACGGAAAGAAAAAATAAAAAAGGCAAAGAAATCCTTCACTTCAAATGAGATAAGGAAGATGTAAAAAACAGTACAAAATTGCCTAGAAAAGCACCAGGCAAGTAAAGCTGTAGTGTTGCAAATGATGAACCTGTTTAATGACATATAATGCGATGTATGTCACCCTGGTTGTGCTGAGAGGAAATTGAGACTGGGCATGGTGGTGTGCACCTATAATCCCAGCACTTGGGAGACTGAAAGCAGAAGGATCACTATGAGTCCAATCTGTGTAATGAGACCCTGTAGACCCTATGCTAAATGCATTAAAATAAATATAAAGTAAATTTAAAATGAGAAGAAGAAAAGGAAATTTTGCACATTCTTGCTGGCAATATAAAATAGTATACCCATTATGAAAAACAGCACAGTAGTCCTCATAACATTAAAAGTAATATTAAGATTTTGTAATCCCATAGCTAAACAGCTAAAAGAAAATAAATACATCAAAGAAATATCTGAACTCTATTGTTCATTGTAACACTATTTATAATAGCTAATCTAAGGGTCCAACAAGAGATAAGTAGAAAAAATAATGGTACATAGACACAATGGCATATTATTCAACCTAAAAAAAAATCTTGTCATTTAGACATCACAGATGGGGGATAGATGGAACTGTGATCATTTTGCTAAATGAAATAAAGTTGGAACAACAGCACCACAGCAGTGCATGATGCCACCCACATATGGAGTCTAAAGTGCTTGCTCTCATGGAAATAAGAAGTAGAATTATGCTCACTAAGGCCTGTAAGTCTAGAAAAAGGGGACCAAGGAGATGTTAAACGATACGGAATATTGGGATACATGTATCATACAATGATTGACTATATTATCAACAACATATTTATAATATTTGAAAATCACTGGAAATAGATTTTGAGGGTTTTTTATGTATTTAGTACAAGGTCTACAGGGTCTCACTACGTAGATCAGACGCCTAGTGATTCTCCTGTTTTCAGCCTCCCAAGCACCATGATTACAGGCATGTGCCCCCATGCTCAGTCTATCACCATCTCAGCACACCCTGGGAGTGGGGCTGGCACAGCTTAGATGTTGAATTGTACTGCATACTTTTAACTCAAGGAATGAAGTAGGACGGCACTTCTGGGGAAGCACATGTATGTCTGCTCCTACGGCCTTTTCCCTAGTGAAGGTGTGTGGACCTCCATGCCTTGTGAAGATGTTACCCAGCCCCTGAGGAAGGGTAACAGTAGGAACCAGAGTTTAACTGGCCATTAAACATCTGTCCACACTATTGTTGAAGAGAGAGGTGTTTTATCCTAGTTTCTTTGTCAAATTTCAGTCAGGTAAAATGAAGGACGACATAGTAATGCTGCAGTTAGGGAAAATGCATTCGGGCAGTTTTGTGTGGTCCATTTTCTCCATCTCTGTCCGCCTGTGAGATGATTTAGCACTTTACTTCAGGAAGTTATGAAAATCCCACTGTTGTCTATGTAAGAAGCTGGCTTCACTGCAGAAAGGAAAAGGATTTCAGTAGATCCTTAACTTTTATGGAGCACTTGCGAAGTTCAATGAGCTAATGTACCGTAATGTTCATCCAGGTCTCAAGGGAAAGAATAATATTATTGCAAATTATCAACCTAAGTTTAAATATATTTAAAATATGAGAAAAGATGAAGTGTGAAAATATCTTTCACGTGCTAATCCATTCTCAAGCTTTATGAATGCAAATCAGAAATATAATTTGCCTTTGATAACATTTCCGTTAAAAGCAAAGAAAGATCTCTATATGGATCATACCCTAAAATGTCTGTTTTTAATCAGCACAGTAGTGTTTCTTTGAATCCATTGTCAATCTACCTAATAAGGTAAAATAAATTACTGAATGCTATTTGCAAATACATCAGTCATTACCAACTGCCCTAGGCTTTTCTACATGATTGAATAATTATCCTTTAATCAGAGTAGTAATGAATAACTGCCTCTTATAAGTTTGGGGTATTTAGATCCAACTTTATTTCATTAGGTTTATCTCTAGATCAGAACAACCAGCTGTCTCTTATTGAACATAAGGTATGTTTCTATTTTAAAATTGGAGGTTAACAGTGAACGTTCTATGAAAAATTGTGGGCCTTGATTGTCAGATCTCTGCAGTAAGTCCAAATTGTAGAATCAGTTAATGGAAAATTCTTTTCCTGCCCTTGAACCAAATCCATCAGATTTCATCATTAATAAAAAAAAATACTATAGTTAAAAACTTGTTTGCTTTTTTGGGTGCATGCCAGGTCTGAAAAGGCAAAATCAAACTTAAAACTACCTTGAGGAAAGGTCTGAGGTCACAGAATTCCTTCAACTATCCAGACATATGGGGTTACTATGAATTTGGCGGAGAGAAAATACAGTTACGAATAGAAGGCCTTTATCTTTCAATTCAACAGAAAATTTGATGAAACCTGAAAATGATGTCAGACCATATTTGTTGGAATTAGTCACCAGTGGAAGGCTGAAAAAAATTGCAGCCTTCTGACAAGTTAGCATGAGGATGCCACATGTGAATAGGCCACTTTCAAGGTCCCCTGCTCAGACTGTCTATCTATCTGCTGCGTTTGGTATTTTACCATGAAAAAGTAGCTGCTGTGAACACGGAGCCTCGCGTAGCCCAGGGAATGCACCGTGTGCGCCTTTGCTGTCGTGATCCACTCTGTGATCACGCGGGCAGCGGAGCAAAATCTATTTTGGGCTGAAGCTCTACGTCGCTCATCCCACGCAGCTGAGGGTACGAATGGCTTACACGCTGGGTAACCGTGATCTAGACATGAAAGACAAGCTCCCGGTCCTGCCTGCTGCTTGGTATCGGATGCTGTGATGATAAACTCTCTGTATTTCTCAACAGCCCCTCCCCCCGGGTCTTCATGTTCTCACCACGTGGAGAAACATTTCGCTGCGTGTGCTGAGCATGACAGATATCTCTGTGCCGTAAGGATCTCTTGTTAAGATTTCTCACATTACTGAGTCTCTAAATTAAGGCCAGATCCTTGATGAAATGCAAGTATTGACTCAAAGAGCATCAGAGCAGCTTTGGAAAATGGGATTTAGACTGAGCAGGTGGGGAGACACGGAGAGCACAGAACTTAACTGTCCTGGAAAAGACGGCCTTCCTGAATGTTGCTGCCTAGGTGCTTCCTTGGCCTGAGCTGAGGCCTGGCCCATCACAGGTACAAATTCTCAGTGAGGCTGAGACTGGGACAAAAATCTAAACAGGAAGCCCTACAGGGACTAGAACCAGTATTCAAAGCAGGACGTGTGTACACAGGAGGAAGACTCCAAAAGAAGGAAAATAAGAAATAACCCGAAATACTGGGACACCAGAGGCAAATGACAAAATTTGATTGAAAACTGTGAATACTTAAATTAAGAAAAATTATAGTAAAAGGAACATTGCCACTATTTCTTATTTTGAACATATGTATTCCATCATTCTTGTCATTTTCTGAAGAAGTTCTGGAAGTTCTCCTTTTTTGAGTGTCTTTAGTTATGCTACTAACTAGACATGCTAAATAATCCAAAACTAGGGCCAACCAAATAGCTTAGTGGCTTAAAATGCCTGCAAGCAGGCACAGGGGCTGGGGGTTCAATCCTTGGGCCTGCCATGCCGGCCCCACCCCCAGGGAGCACTGAGAAGGCAACTGAGACTGGGCGTGGTGGCACGTGCCTGTAATCCCAGCTCTTGGGAGGCTGTAAACAGGCGGATCACTCCAAGTCCAATCTAGTAGTGAGACCCTGAACTCCCTGTAGACTCTTCCCTAAAATACAAAAAATAAAAATAAAAATAAGTAATCCAAAACCTTTATCCTTCATGGTCATTTTGACTTTAAGAAAGACCCCAAAATTGCGTGGTGCAAGATCCAGTAATCAAGGTGAAAAAGGACACGCCGTAATATTTTTATGAGTCTCACTTTCCATAGGACAGCACTTGGCAGCAACGTACACCAGAGTTTTGATTACCCCTCATGAAGACACTTAGGAAAGAAGCCTTCCAGCAAAAGGTGGCAACAACATTGGCAAATGGTGTCGGTGTGCTTAACGTGAGAGAATGTACACTGAAAAGATCCATAGCAGCGTGCCTTTCACTGTACTATTTAAGCACACACTAGGTTTTTGCAGCAGCCTTCACATAACTCGCATGCTATTTGTTTCTTGATTCCATAGCTAAGGACGTACAATGGTGTCCCCTCAGTACGGGGGATATATTTTAAGATGTTTCACAGGTGCCTAAAACATAGATGCTACTGAACATCATATATACTATGATTTTTCCTACATGTATGTACCTACAATAAAGTTTTAGGTAGGTTTAGGAATAACAATAACTAGTAATAAAATAGAACAAATCTAATAATCATCTGTAATACAGCTTACTGAAATTTTTATGATCTCTTTGCAGAATTTTCCACTTAATTTGGGGGAGCAATTTGAGACCATGGCTCATCGACACTGGGGAAAGAGAAATATGGATAAGGGAGATTACAGTGTCTTTGCAGAGGAAGCAAGAATAATGTTACCACTCAAGCAATGCAAAAAAATATATATATATATATGCATGTATAAGCTATTACTTAAACATGATTTTATCATTATTCCTTAATAATCAAATTAGTTTTCTTGCTAACATTTGCCATACGGCCTCACCCTTTTCCTTCATAAAGGCTCACCGCCATTATATGCAACTGCTCAATCTTTGCCTTGATTGTTAAAGGAATCCAACAGTATGCAGAGACTTCACTCATGGCTGAAACATGAGTGTCCAGTGCAATGCTAGGATTTACTAGGCACTCAACAGTGAACTATTTAATCATTGAATCACCTTGTCCCTGTGTGTCCAATTACAAAGAATTTACACTATTTTGACCATGTTTCCCTCTATTCTTTCTCTTCCACAGCTGGATCAAAAACACAGATAAATTTGGATCTTGCAAATAATTGAGGGCAGAAGAATACACCTGAACATATCAATAGCCTTTGCAAAAATTTTCAATCTCATTTTTTCTTACTGATTTTTGATAATATATTTACTGGCTATAAGTCCTATATCAGATAGGACTATTTTAATAACTTCTCCCAAGCAGTGGCTTGTCTTAGTATTCTTGCAGCAGTGTCTTTCAAGGAAGAGTTCATAATTATTGGAAATCTGATTTATTTTGTTCTCCTATTATTCTCTTCTTTTTTTCATTATTGAATCTACAAAATCTTCATCTTCCCCAGAGTCATAAGTAATGATTATGATTCCTTCACATTTTTCTTCTAAAAGTTTTTGATTTTTAGTTTTTATCTACAGGTTTAAGAATCATTTTAAATTATTTAGTATATGAATTATAAGTGAGAATCTTCTGTCCTTTGTGTGTGGATACATAGATTTTCTAACACCTTTTTTTGGGACAGTGTATCGCTTCTCCAGTGTTCTTGGCACTTGGGTAAAAATCCGTTCTCCCACACATGTATGAGTTGGTCTCCAGACTCTCTCTCCATTCTTTTGCATTGCTCTCTCTACCAATCCTTTCAGTAATGCTGGACTTTTTTGATTACTATATTTCTGTATATCTTAGATTCAGAAGATGTGAGCCTTCCAACTTCTATTTTCCAAAATGGTTTTTAACTATTATAGTGCCTTTACCTTCCCTTATAAGTATAAAGTCACCTTTACAATCTATCCAAAAAGTTAAATTTGGATTTTCACTGAGATTGGGGTGAATCTCTATTAATCTTGCTTTCAGATATTGTAGTTGTGCCAAATATGCACAGAGACTACAATTCTAATACGAATAAAGAATAAAGCAAGTTTAAGATAAAGAAAACTACTGGGGAATTTTAAATATGCACTGATCAGTCAAAATGTTAAGCTCCCTGCTACCAATCCTATAAATCTTAGGAATGCAGGAATGTTGACTGGCTAGATCCGCTGGAGACGGGATGAAGCAAGGACAGTGTCTCAGGACTGAGGAAATGGTGATAGTTATAGTCTGAGAAGATAGAATTACAAGTTTTACTGTTTCATGAAATATTTCAGAAAATAAAGATTGGGTCTGACAAAAATTCTATTTACCACTATCGCTACCTATGCAGTGATTTGAGCTTAAATTTTCTTACATCTTCCACACCTCAAAAGAAATGATTTTCATTTGAAAGCCAGAGAAGCTTCATTTTATAGCAGAGAGATTAATGCAGATTACACATGAGCACCACTATCTGGAAGTTTCAGGCATTTTTCAACGTGGGCACTTTCTCTTTGTGACTCAATAGCTCGAAGCATTTAGAAGCATTTCAGCTGAGTACAGATCGGTACCTGGTTGGCTGGTAAGCCCGGGGAGAGACTCCTGCAGCTGGTAAGTGGAGGCTGATGGTGGCGTGCAGTCAGCAGTGTTATTTGATGTCATATATGCTCCGTACGTTGACGCTGAGTAATACTGTGCATACTGATTTTGGCCAAAGGCTGTGTAGGATGGGTAATCCTGAAACAATAATTGAGATGTTGTCTGAAAAACAAGTTGCCCTCTGATATGCTGAAAACAATCTGTATTATAACAAAAGATTATTATTCAGCTCCATTTGTTGCAAAGTCTACAGCTTTGGGGTGCTCCTCATGAGTGGAGTCTAGTTTGTAAGCTATTTTTATGCATTTGAAGTAATAAACTTCCTCACTGTCTTTATAAAGCAGGCTTAACATTCAGATTTTTTGCTGCCTTGATGTAGCACATATTTGTTCTCTGCTCTCATAATTACTTAGCCAAGGATTTAATTATTGAGATCCAGGCATTGCAAGAGGAGAAAAGGAAAGAGAACTGGTTTGTTTTTGTGAAATCAATTCTTATCTGTCTTCGAAGATCCCAGCAAGGAGTTACGGCTGCTCCTGTCAGCTTCTACCCATACTTCTGTGCTTTGTTCAAAGCTTTTGTTCCCTGCCAGGCCACCTAGAATAATTTCATTTTCTTGGCAGAAGGAATAGTGTACATAAATGTAGATGAGTACGGACTTTTCTTCTCAGGGCTCTCACAACTACGTGCTACCTGCAGCTCTGATCTAGAGTCTTCAAGGAAGCCTGCAAACATTTGGGTTTCTCCTTGGTTGCAGACAAAATGAAATCATTGGCTCAACTCCTCTGACCTGCTTTTGATTAAAAGAAAATTTCAAGAGCTTAAACTGATAACAATCCCTCAAAATATCTTACACATTAATACGATAAGGGTTTGTCATGATAAACGGTGTTTAATGTATCTGCCACGTTTTGGCCCAAAATGTTATCAATGATGACAAAGCTTTCATCAGCGTTGAGATCCCCTGTTGTGACAAGACGTGAGGAGAACAAGGACCCACCATGTTCACAATGATTTCAAAAATGGAAATTCTCTGAATAGGTAAATACATACGCTATCAGGATTCAATAATGTGGAAGAACACTAAAAGCTCATTGGTCCGTTAATTTAAGGATCTAAAGTTCTCTGTGAGCCAAGTAGGAAATCTCATCAATATTTGAACAGTTTCTAGCAAACATCTATCTCAAAGCCAACAGTGACAGCACATGCATAGCACCGATTTGTGTCAAGGCCCCGTGCCCAGGGCTCATACAGACTTGTTCATTTAATCTCTGCAATCTTGCATGTGGTATTTCTATCATTCCCATTTCACACTGAAAAAGACTGAAGCTTGGTGTGACTTGCACCTGGTCCCACAGCTAGTAATTTTCTGAGCTAGAACTGCAACCTGGGGTCCCCCCTGGCATCTGTGTGCAGAAATGCTGCGTGAGCCTGCCAGTGTCCTCAGAGGGAGGGTAAGGGAGTTCCGCAAAGAAAAGGCCCTCTAGCTACTGCTGGGGAACAGGAAATCTTTTCACACTTGAACTCATCTCCAAGTTTCCCCCTCTCTTCATTTCTACTCCTATTACCCCTGGCTCAGCTACAACTTCTACTTCCTGTTGCAAGCAACATGATCGGCTTGTCATTTATCTCCTTGTTGCCATTAGAGTTTCTCAAAGATACTAAAGCCAGAATAATCTTTTCGAAATGTCAATTTTGTGGTGCTATTCTCCTGCTCAGCACTTGTCAATAGTGTCCCACTGGGCTTAAAGCAGCATCTGAGGCTTCCCTATAACTCCTGGGGTTCCCACTGGAGCTGGCCTTGTGTGACTCCCACCTCCCACTTCACTCACTGCTCCCCAGCTTCTCCCAGTATAAGCACACACCTCAGGAACTTGCTCTTCCTCTGCCCGAAAACTAGCTCTCATTCTTCACCTACCTCTCAGAAGTCGTGGCTTAAGTATTCCACAGAACATCTCCTGCTCAGAATCGGACATCAGCTGGATCTTATTCTCTCCCTTCATTGCCTGTCTGCTTCTGTCATAGGCCCTGAGTTCCAGTGAGAGGGACACAGCCCTGACCACACCCTCCTATCCCCATGTGCAGATCTGTTCAGGATACTTAACACTACTAAGGGTTGGTTCAATGGATAAACTGGATCATCGTTCAAAGTGAAAACTGTAGTTTACACTTACGCCACACTCTGAAATCTTCAGCTAGAACTGGACTAAATCTGTGATTATGGTTTTGCAAATACGTTTTCCTGCCCTGTCTGAGTCTTTCTCTGATCCTCTCAGATAGTATGGAGCACCTTTTCCTCACACTACCTTCTGCATAGTGTGTAGCTCTATTACTACATTCAGTATATTCATTCTGCCCTCTTATTTTAAGAAGACTGTGTCTCTTGAGAAAGCAGGAAATGAAGACTAGCTTTGACTCTTCAATGCTTAGTTCACAAATGTAATGTACAAAGTGTGCTCAGTAAATATGTGGTGTATCAATAAATGAGTGGGTAAAATTAAACTATCATTCTAAGTTCTTTAACTCTACATTTTTAAAATAAAATATATATGATGGTTCTGATGTTTCATGATTAAGAGTATCATTTTCCCATTGCTAATTTCAGTCTAATTATATAAAATATTTTAATTTGATACTATTTTAACAATAAAAATTTCCTCTATACCTTTGATTATGTTAATATAACTACAGGAGCAAAATTAGTAGAATTCTTTCAGTGAATTACAGAACATGCAAACATTTGTACAAAAGCTTAACATTTTAAAATATCTAAAAGCACAGAGATGACATTAAGGCAATTGTAAAGTGAAATAAATCAAACTCACTAGCCTAAATACTGTATGGTTTCTCTTATATGAGAAATCCAACATATAAAGAACAAAATAAAAAATAGAAAATAGGAAATGAGGATGGGGGAAAGGGAACTAAGAGTTGGAGGGAGAGAGACGGAGGATGAAAAGAGGATGAACATAGAGCTGAGATGTGTTGTGTACAGGGGCCCTTGTCCTGCGATGAAAGTGATCATTATGCACAAAAACACAAAACTTAAATTTAAAATAAATAAAATTTCAACATTAAAAAAAAATAAAGTAGTGTCCTGCCTTTCTAGTAATCAGCTACCCTTCAACCTGTTGAAAATGGTTGAAAATCAAGAAATGAAAATAAGATTCTGAGACACCAGCACAGGTCCCAAGCGCATCTCTGTGTCAGGTGCCTCATGCAGGCTCATCTACCCTTGCTCTGCACGTGCTACCGGCAGACAGATTAAGAAGCTCATGGAGGGGCTGGGGAGATGGCTTAGTGGAATAAGCACTTCCCTGGCAAGCACAAGGGCCTGAGTTCAATCCTTGGTTCCGGGAAAAAAAAAGAAGAAGCTCATGGAGACAGTAATAAAGATAAGTAGGAGGTGGATCAAGAGCTACTAAGGTGGGCTGGAGAGATAGTTCAGTGGTCTCAACTCCTGGTTGGCAAGAGCAAGGACCCAGGTTTGATTCCCAGTACCGCACACCTTGCTGGCCCTGTGTGGAGCTGGCCACCAAAGCCGGGTGTGGTGCACGCCTGTGATCCCAGATCTGGGAAGGCTGCAACAGGAGGATCACTATGAGTCTGAGCTACAGAGTGAGGCCCTGGACCGAATGATCAAACAAATAAATAAATGATTAAATAAATAAATAAGTATAACTACTAAAGGCAGGCTCAGGTCATAAAGCAAAATACACAGATATTGGGGAAGTAGAAACCAAACATTTATTAAGAGAATTCAGAGAACTAAAAAATAAAATAATAAAACTAAAGATCTAGAATTAAATTTTTTTCTAATATTTATAATAAGAGAAAATCAACAGTAGTTCTGGTAATTAACAGTATCTTTTTGAACAAAAAATTCTTGTAGTCTACAGCAAAATAGTACATTTGATTTTTGTTTAATCTATTAATTAATATTAATAATGACAATTGTGTTTTATCTATAGTAAGAAAATAGCATTTAGGATAGTTTAAGGTAACAGTAAAGTATGCAATCTATTTTATAGTTAACATTGTACATGTAATTATACATGTACACAATGTAAATAACTGTAAATTAAATGTTTAATGGACAAACTTTTAAGAAATTAAAATTAAAACAAAAATAAAGAAATCAAAAAGAGAATAACACAGATCTCAAAAATTCTTGGTAGGTAATTTTGAACTATCCTGAGATGCTAACTTAATTTTAAACAAAGAAACATAATTTTGGAGACCATACACTTTCTGAAAAACACATATGTCAAATTGGGCATGCTCTTCAAACATCTGCAATGCATACAAAAAGCACAAATGTAAAAAGCTACTGTACCTGTTGCGAACCACTGAAATTTGTTGAGTTGGAAACTGAGTTATTTGCATAAATAGTGGAGGATGGTGCAAAACTAGAACCTGGAGGCAGAGAACAAAGTGCATTTTAATAGGCTTCATATATGGAGCCCTGTCATTTTTGACTAGATAGAACTGAAGAGTATTATTCTAAGTAAAGTAAGTCAGGTCCAGAGCAAAAAGTGCTATGTGAACTCACTCATTTGAAGAATCTAAACAAGTGGTGGCTTATGCTATGAGAGGAAGTAGTGGTTACCACGGGTGGGGCATAGAAGGACAGGAAAACCTGGGTCAGCAGACACTGGGCACAGGTAGGAGAAAGTTCCGGTGAAGGCTTCCACAGAAGGGTGACTACAAATTGTGAGGTATTATATAATTTTTAAACAGCTAGAAGGATTTTGAATGTTTTCACTACAAATGATAAATTTTGAGAGCTGGATAGGTTTGATTAAAAGTACAGTGAATATTTAAATTATAAATTTCAGCAAAGGACACATGGCCATGAATTACTCTCAAAATACTCATAAGTCTCTTATGCTGCTGTTTATGACAATGAGTCTTCTCATTGTAGTAAGTTTAGAAAGCAAAACACTCACTACCTACATTTTCTGATCACCCTCTATGATGCTTATTTCAACATTATACATGTACTTGTATAACAATATCTCAGGATGCCCTATCAACCCGTGCTTATGTATAAATTGGAAAGTAAATAAATAAAATTTTCATATATCTGGGCTAGCCAGGTAGGTCAGCAGACCAAAGCGCCTGCTTCAGCAGAGGGCAGCGGCTGGGGTTCAATCCCAAGCCTGCTGTGCTGGCCCTGCCCCAGGGGTGCACTGAGACGGTGATTGAGACTGAGTGTAGTGGGGAGTACCTATAATCCCAGTGCTTGGGAGGCTGAAAACAGGAGAAACACTACGAGACCAATCTATGCAGTGAGACCCTGTACACCCTATAGATCCTGTCCTAAATTTACAAAAAAAAATCATACATTCCAATCCAGTTTTTTTTCTACAGTAAAATACAACTAATATTTCGCTTTGCATAATCCAGTAAGGAAAACATGTTCAGAAAGTGGTAAATTTGAATTGAAGAGATTTATAAAGTAAGTGTGCGTGGCTGTGGCACTTCCTGTGATGGTCAGTGATGGCTTTTTGGGTGAAAGTGCTGGGCTCACCAGGAGGAAGTAGGGATTATCTTCCCAAGGAATGAAGCTGATAGTCAAGAGTGGAGGCCTACGAGTAAGGGTGAGCTCAAAGAATAAAGTGCTGAACAGGCTGAGACTCTTCCAGGAAATAACTAGAACTTTCCAGTCCTACTCATTAAATTTACATAAGAAAACAAGGAGCATTAAACATTTGGTTGGAGTCACTAGGAAATAAACACATAGATTCCACTTAGAACGGCCAGGAAATTGGTCGCTTCCTACTCTTTCATTCTTTTATGTTCTTTCTTTAAAACTAGAGTGAATTCAGATTCAGAACTGAGGAAGAATTGCTTATACAAGTCCAAGATTCAAGAAGCATGTAAAATCAGAAAGTCCAAAATTTATTTAAACATTTTTCAAAACTGAAAGAAATGAAGACGGGTATAATAAGAAGAAATAATATATTTATATTATTATAATTTTTCTCTTTAATATGTCCTCATGGAGTTTTTTAAGAGTAAAACAAAACACTAGGAGGCCACTGATCATCTGTTTTATCAATATGTTCTGACTACTAATACAGTATGCAATCAATGCAATTCATTTGGTTTGGGATAAGAAATAAGATAATATTTGGGGACAAAAGAAATATTTTTATGTTTATGGTCGCACTGCTAATTGCAGCTTTGTGTGATCAAACAGTACCATTAATATTCAACTTTAAAAATGTATTATTGTAAAAGACACACTGCTTTTAATCCTCCTTAAAGTACTCCCTGGCTTTTGAGTACATTTATTCGCTCATTCTTGTCATTTTTTAGGGAGTTCTGAAGTCCTCTTTCCTGAATGCCTTTAATTGTCTTGTGTGGCTGTCTCGATATCCTGGTATTTACCTATCCTGGTCATTCTGACTTTGGAGACGAGCCGGAAATCACACGGTGCCAGGTCAGTGAGACGGACGAGGACACGCACTGCGATGTGCGCCTGCGCCTGCCTGTCTATTGGCTGGCTCTTGGCAGCAGCATTCACTGTATATTTTTAATCAGAACTCCTGAAGATATTCGCCTAGTAGTTTGTATGGAAATATATGTCCACTTTTTCTAAGTAAAAAGAACCGTAAACACCCTGTTGTTTCATTCCAGTGAGATTACTAAAATGGCAATATGAGTTAGTTCAAATACATTAAGGTAACTTCAGCTATATAACAATTTAGATGTACAAATAAAACTAATTTTAATGTTTCAACTGTCATGGAAATTCTGCTGCTATTACATAAAGATCAAGCATAATTTTTAATAGGAGTCAAAAATGAGAATACTTTTTTCAAATGCTTGTATATGGAGGATAGTATGGGAAGTGTAGTAAAACAGATAAATAATCCCATTGAGAAATATAATATCAATAGGGAAGAGGTATTTTAGGAATAAACAAAGCCCTCAATCTATGATAATTAGACAAATAGGACTAACTCATTTCAAATACAATAGCATTACATTACAATCAAAATAGTATTGCATTATTACAGAATATTAAAAATATTGGTTTTGCTGTGAATCTTTTAGATTACTCAAACAGACATCACACTTATGAAGGATAGCCCCAGCGACTGGCTTAAAGAGTGTTTTGCTTGGACTGGGTTTCATGCTGACTCTATGCAGCTTGTTACGGGTTCACATTTCCTATGAGTCATGTTTTCTTCATGTATATTCAACTATTTTCAAGTTTCTGGCTAGTGGTTGATTTTTTTGTTACAACTGTAAGCAGTGGTAAAAATCAATTGTCTTTATGACTAGCTTTTCCTTAGCCTGTAGCCATGGAGTCCCACTCAAAGAACACATTCTAACAGGATAGCTTTCACCTGTGGCTACTTACCTGGCATTTGGTAAGAGTAAGGCGTCTGGCCTGGCTGCGGGGTAGAAAACCCCGGGCTGTAACTGAGGCAGCCACTCTGCAGAGGTGACTGAGTTTGGGAAAGGCCTCCCTCTGTCTTGATGGCTGGCAACATCACACCCAGATCTGTTTTGAAAATGCACGAGCAGACCACGTAATTAGTAAGACAATCTCCTGTTGAGCACTAACTTACATTAGAATATCAAGCTAGCAGTGAGCAGGATTGCCTGCTTATACCCAAAGGAGAAGACAGAGATCAAGTACCGTAAGTGGGCAGGCTGTAGGGCTGTCCTGTCTGTGAGTAGGCTGTGTACACCGCTGGCTGCTGCATCCCCGAATACTGAGTCTGGCCTGCGTAGGCAGACATTGTTTGAGCTGCTGGTGTAGAAAGAATGTGTGGATAGGGCCTAAATATCAGAAAAATAGCATTACTGTGGCAACAAAGACTGCATATTGATTCAGACAGTTTAGACTCAGTGAAACCCTATAACATTCAGGAAACAATCTGCTTCTTTACTCACAACAAAATTTTACAATATAAGAGATTTTGAACATCAAGAATCCTGGCTTAAAGAGTATAAACTACTCTGTAACCTTGGAAAAATGATTTAAAATCCCCAAGACTAGCTCAAGTTTAAAATGAGAAATTTGCTTGAGATGTTGTCTAGTTTACATCTGAAATGGCAGGTCAGTTAATATCTAGGTGAGCAAAAGTGAGCACATGACAGTCAATTACATCGACATACTTGGAAGCATACACTCATGACAAGTGACAGTGGTATACAGTGACTACAGAAGTCTGTCTGAAAAGTCTTCCGAAGACTGGATGTGGTAGCGCATGCCTGTAAACCCAGCACTTGGGAGGCTGAAGACAGGAGGACATTATGAATCCAGTCTACGCAGTGAGACCCTGTAGGCTCTGTACTAACTACAAAAATAAATAAATAGATAAACAGTCTTCCAAGAATTCACTATCAAAAACCAAAAGTCTTTAAAAAAAGAGAGAGAGAGGGAGAGAATTTTTCCTGAGAAGAAACAGAGGTCCTTTAAGAGGTCATATTTCCTATAACTTTCCTAAGGGACATCTAATCCCCAGTCTTCTCTTAGGGATATTCCATGTGTTGCAGAAAGTCATATTATATTGTAATGTGTATATATCAGGAATCTAAAATCTTGGGACATCTGGCCGATCCCAAATAAATCCAGATACAGAGCCAGTATAGTCCAATTTGAAATATCAACCACTGTTCACAAAACATTGACTTCATTAGTCACAAAAATAACAAAGCACATTCTTCACAGTGTTTTTAGTATAACTGGGAATCCAGTAAAATATTTCAATGATGGAATAAATTATGAAGTGTTGAATTGGGTAAAATAGGATCTCTTTATATTTTCTTTAAACGAGAAGCACTTTTGAATTTTCATCAACAATATGGTATTTTGCTTTGAACTTGATGGTATCCTCAAAGTACATGAACATTCAGAATAAAATAAATTATCCAGAGAAAGTCAAGCATCTATTTTATTTTGTAAAAGATACTTATTACAATGTTTAATTAATCCAGCTATGTATTGAACATATATGCATATGTATTTATATATAAATGGTTTCTAATTTAAAGATGTGAATACAGATTAACAAATGCAATTCCAGAAAATTGTTCTACCAAAACTGAACCTAAAACTGACGGGATAGCTCAGTGGACTAAGCACCTGCTTAGGCAAGTGCAGGGACCCGGGTTTGATGACAAGTACTATATGTCACACTAGCCCCGCCCCCAGCAGCAATGAGCCAACCACCGAGCGTGGAGTCGCAGGCCTGTAATCCCAGCACTGGGGAGGCTGAAAACAGGAAGATCACTACAAGGCCAAGCTGTGTAGTGAGACCTTGTACCAAATAGATAATGTTTTAAAAAAAAGAATCTGTTGACCACTTACTTGGAGGGATATAGCTGTGGGGAATACTGATGTGCTGATCGGGGGCTATAGCCGCTACTTGTTATTACTGTAAGACAAAAGCCATGCACAGGAAGTTACTTCATAAAAGCATTTCTATGAAATGGAACTGCCATACTGAATATATGTTTCTAAAAGTTTATTTATTTTTTAAAAATTAAATCTATCCATTTTCTAAAATTGTGTTTCTAAAAAGAAACAATACTTATAAATTTCATCCAAATTCAACAGCTTTTAGATTTGTTCTAAAGAGAATGAAAAAAAAAACACTTCTTTCACAAATCGTTCTATCATTCTTTCGTTTTCTTAAATCATATTCTAGGAATGAATATCTTTGATCATATAGTAATTGAACTTTCATGCTAGATAACTACACTTTTAAATTAAAAGAATCTAGATTTAGGACTGGGGAGATGGCTCAGTAGAATAAGCATTTTCCTGGCAAGCACAAGGGCCTGAGTTCAATCCTCA
>NDGN011310389.1:0-12298 GCA_002564285.1 Tympanoctomys barrerae
GCTTCCCTGGCAAGCGCAAGGGCCTGAGTTCAATCCCTGGTTCTGAAAAAAAAAAAAAAAAGTTGTCAGACTCACCCAAGTCTCTATGGTAGTATGTGCTTACAGTGTTAGGAAGAGGATAGGAGTTGGGCAGGGAAGCTGCTTACTAGTGCACTAGTAACCTCTATTTCAGGTGCCTCACCCTGTTTTATAGTGATAATTTTTATTATACATTTCCTTTAAATGAGCACTAGAATACCACCAAACTCATATTAAGAATTTTATTTAATTCTTGGCAGATTTTTAGGGTTGAGTGTAACACAACCACTTTGTGTTAGTTCTCACTGCCAGGTTCTGGCTGAAGGCTTTAAAGTGTCAAGAAAAGTGGTGTCTTCCACCAGGCCAGTATTTCCTTTCTAGTATGTCATGACATGGTGGGTCACTGAAGAGACTGTAGGTGAGTATCCAGCAAAGGGTCAGTATGAAAAGCCTAAAATTCATGTCAGAAGAAAAACAGGGTTGGGGAGATGGCTCAGGAGAGTAAGCACCTGCCTGGCAAGTGCAAGATCCTGAGTTCAATCCCTGGTACCGCAAAGAAAAAAAAAAAGAAGAAGAAGAAAAACAATAGATTGCTGGGTCTGGTGACACGAACCTGTCATCCCAGCGCTGTACTGGGGAAGCTGAGGCAGGCGGATTGGCAGAAGTTCAAGGTTAGTCAACACAGTGAGTTCTGGACTAGAGTGGATTACATAGACCCTGTCTCAAAAAAAAAAAAAAAGAAAAGAAAAGAAAAAAAGTTAAAAATAAAACGGCTCACTACTTTCATTTGATTTGAAGAATGTATTCCTTTTGCTTTTTTTAAGCTTTCTTTTAAAGTATACCTAGCCTCATTTTTTTCATCTCAAGGATTGTAATGGTTGTAACTGTATGTCCTTTTCGCCCCGGCACTTTTGTGCTGGTTTCCAGTTTCCCTAGAGCTTCTTTCTCTTCTCACTGTTTCTTTTCTGGTTTGGCATATTGACAGTTTATTTGAAGGTGTGAGAAAAGAAGTATCCAAAAGACTTTTTGTTGTTAAAAATTATTTTCGACATTTCAAATGTACACAGAAATCCAAACTATAATCCCATGTCTCCAGTAATCAGATAAGGCCATTGTCAGCTATTTCCACATTTGTGTTCTTTCCTTTAATTTGTAAAGTAATCTGATACTTGTCTCTCGTATACCCATTTGTTTTGCTAGATAAGAAAAGTTATTACATCAGTGCAATGCCAGTATCACAGCTAACAAAATTAAATACTAATTCCTTGATCTGATCAATTACCCAGTCCATAATGAGATTTCCTTGGTTCCTAGAAGTGTCTTTTTATAGCTGGCTTGTTCAAATCCACATCAAGTTCCACACATTACATTTGGTTAAAGTCCAATTTTTAAAACAGATGGTTGTTAAGGAGCCATGTGGGGAAGCTCGTACTGAATCTTACACCGTGTTCATTTCAGCTTCCTGTAGTGTCCTTTCTCCTATTATTCCAAACTATTTTTCCCTTTTGTTTTGTGGTGGTGGTGGTGGTGGTGGTGGTGGTGGTGGTGGTGGTGGTGGTGAAAGAGGAAGTCCCAAACTGGGTCTGTTGCAATTGGGAAATCACAGGTTTATTTTAGAAACACGTACTGGAAATGCCAACCTAGAGATTTGCTAGCTTCAATGATAAGAATGTCCAAAAAGGATCGTAGTTGGCTCCCTTTCACACTGGTGTAGAGTCACAGAGCGCTGAATCCTAGGCGCAGCTTGCCTGTGGTGCACTGCTGTGTGCCACTATCCTGGGAAGGTTCTTAACCTCACATGTAGTGGTTGGATTCCTTTCTCAGATTTTGCAGTAGAAATTGTAGAGTATTGCTGTAAAAATATCTTTCCATAGCTTTTGTTTAATTCTTAAACTGGATTTGCTAGTTTCTAAGATAAGGTTGGAAATTTATATTGTCTAGGATGGATGAAATTTTTATGTAATTCCTAGATTCATCTAGAGAGGTATATATCTACATTGAAGAATTGCTGAATCTTTTGAGGATTGTAGAGAAATTAATCTCATTAATACTTTATGAAATTCTTTGTACAAAATAGGAATTCCAATTTGTTTAAACACATTTGGTTCCCTTCTTGTGCTTGGCCAGGTACTGCTCACCAAAGATGGATGATAGAATCCTGCGGCAGGGTGTGCATGCGCAGTGCAGGGGTGAGGTGTCCGTTCAAGAGGAGGCTCATACCTTAGAACAGGTTCTGGATGAAGGCCTTACAGTGTCTTGAGGAAGGAGCACCATTGCGATAGATCTGGGTGTTTGTTGATTTAATTTAAATGAACATGGACTGCTGAGATGTCTCGCAGTCGCACAGTCCCCTTCACTTACTGCGAAGCTCTGTCATCAGAAGAGTCTACAGTCAACTGAAGACTGAGTCAGTAAAATGAAGATAGAGTGCAGTGGTGAACATTGTGCTTTATGTTCAGAAGAGCCTGTGAATTTTATATGTGTAGTGGCAGCTGGTTTATATTTTCTAGTGTAATCCTGTGTGTGTGTGTGTGTTTTGAGTTAAGATCTCATTGTGCAGCTCATACTAGCCTGTCGCCCAGGCTTGCCTCCAACTCGGCCATCCTCCTGCCTGGTGGCTGCCTGAGTGCTAGAACTACAGGCATGCACAATAAAACAGAGCTTTCTAGTCTAATCCTTTAAAGCAAAACAAAACAACCCCCCCTCCCCCAGCATATAGATAGGAAGGAGGCTGGTACCAAATAGCAAATAGCTAGCAGAAGCCAACCAACCAGCTGACCAATAGCAAAGACAGAATATTTGGAAAAAATAGACACACATGCCCAAATAAACATGGACCCACCAGAGATTGGATTCAGGTTAGCAAATGAAGTTGTAGATCAAGGTATTTGAGGAAGGCTGTCTGGCTGCAAAGCAAGGTGCAGACAGGTGTTTATAACAACAGCCCAGGCTTCATGTTGAATGGGCCACATCTCAGATCTCTTTAATGGGAAAAATTTGTAGTGTATTGTAAGAAGCTTTTTTAAAATAATGCATTAAAAGCATAGCCGCTTAAAGATATTTGAATGTTTGGGATAGTGTGTACTTACTAAGTTATGTTGCTTTATTTTTGTGTGTGTGTCTCTGATACCTTTCAAGTTCACTTATGTAAACTACTTTTTCTAGTGGTATCAGATTATCTTAGTTTTCTTCTTACTAAGATAAAATGCCCAACACTCAAAATTTAAAAAAGAAAGACTTACTTAGCCCATAATTTGTGGGGGTTTCAGACCGTAATCACCTGGCCCTAAGGCAGGGTGAATGGCAGACAGGAATCGCAGAGGAGTAGCCCGTGGTGAGCAGAAGGTAGCAAAGGAACAAGGGGTTTGAAGACAGCTCGTTGCTTGCTTTTTTTCTTTCATTTTGTATTCATTTTAATGGTAAATCATAGCTCTTTCTATCCTTTATATCTTACCCAGGCTACTTAGGGCAGCACCATCCACACCCTTACCCCTAGGGCCCTTGATCCTAGCATTGCCCCATGAATCAGCTCCAGTGTCACGTACTCAAGAGCCAGCCACTGTGAAGTTTTGCAGGGGGCATCGAGACACAAGCCACAGCACAGAGAACTTAAGGGTTTTATTTATCTTTGCTGACATTTAGCAGTTGTCTGTAAAGAGATTTTGGGGGCTGGAGAGATGGCTCAGTGGTCTGAAGTACCTATTTGGAACAAGCTTGGCAAAGCACAGGGACCGCGGTTCGATACCCCAGCACCACATGCCAGCCAGCCCCGCCCCCTGGTGGGCTGAGCTAGCCACAAACACACACACACACACACACACACACACACACACACACACAAAATAAATGTTTAAAAAAATAAAGAGATTTTGGAAAAGTAAAAATAAAAATTGTTACTGATTTTTCTTTTATGGAAAATCATATAGTAAACATTCAGATATTTGTTGCCTTACAGGTGCTTAATACTTGTTTTGAAAAAATTAGCTTCTGGTCCCTAGAATTGTAACAGCTGTGAAAGCTTCTGGTTGAATGTCTCCTAACCTATGAAAATATATTTTATGCTTGCTGAATTATAGGCTGAAGACTTTAAGTGACAAGTCCAGAGAAGTGAAAGTCAAAAGCAAACCCAGGTAAGCTCATGCTAAGATTTTTTTAACATAAATTGAATTTCAGGTTTTTCTTGATATACATAAGTGTGAAATCACTCTGGGTTTTGGGTTGATTGAGTATAGTACATCTGACTACAGAACAATTTGTTGATTCTAAATTGGTAACAGGAAATTTTTCTGATAAAATTGTGAACTGAGTGAAAAAGCCATGCGGCGTATTGTCTTGTAGTCTATGAGAACAGAGAGCTGTTGTGTAGCACACTTAACTTTTTGCCTTGTTTAGGGAGAGATGAATAATGAAACAGGACTTGGCGAGGGCATGTCCTGAGCTCTGTTACCTGTTTCACTGTGAAAACACCAGACTTGTGCATTGTCCCCAGGTTTGTAGTGAAGCAAAGTGGGATCAAATTTCAATTTTAACCCCGAGGTGGAATGTGTGCATCATGTATGTTCTCTTTATTTAGCATGGTGCTAAAATGCCTTTCTTATTAGTGTGCTAAAAATAGAAGTCTGCCCGACAAGGGGACAGATGGCATACTGCAGCCTATTAACTCAGAAATAATGTTTTTCTAAAAGTTTAAATTGTCATTAGTTGTTACAATGGAGATGACCGTATCTTACAATTGGGGATGACAGCATTCTGCTATGTAACCTTTTATAATTTGGGTAAATTAGAAACAGTTTTAACAAAATGTTTCTTTCGGCAGGACTGTTTCATACTTGCCAAAACACTCTGCTGGACTAGAATTACTTAGCAGGTAAGTGTTTTCCTTCAGAAAGCAAGTTAATGTCTAAACAGATTTCATAAATTTAAAGATAAAAATGCTAAAACACCCGACGTTGGCCTTGCTGTCATGATTGGAAAGCACTGCTTGCGCTTTTCCTTTTCCCTGCTTAGTATGAAGGCCATTCAGACTGGACAGGTGCGTCGTCATAGCACTTACTAGCTGGTGCTTTATTATATGTTTTATATAATATGGCTTCTTTGCAAGAAAATTGATTCTGAATTTGAGTTCTCAGTTTGTTTTCTCACTTTGACTCTTAATTTTCTACCAGTGATTTTCTAATTCATTCCTGTTGATATGGATTAAAGATAGGGTTTTCTTAGACATGAAAACAAAAGCACAGGCAATGGAGGGAAGAATAGATAAGTTGGACAGTGACCAAAATTAAACTGTTGTGCTTCAAAAAACACCACCAAGGCTGGGTGTGGAGGTGCGCAGCTACAATTGTGGCACTGTGGAGGCTGAGCAGGGGGTTGGCTAGGAGTTGGAGGCCAGCCTGGCTACGTAGTGTGTTCAAGGCCAGCCTGAACTGCAGAGTGAGACCCTGTCTCAAACCAAACAACCAGCCATTGTCAGGAAAGTGAAATAACCTCCCTGGAAGGGGAGAAAATACTTGCCAGCCATATATCTAAGAAGGGGCTTTATCCAGAATACATAAAGAAGTTTTGTAACTAACCAATAAAAAGACCACCCAGTAGTCAGGCATGATGGCATATGTTTATAATTTCAGTACTCTGATAGGCGGAGGTAAAAAGCTCACAAGTTACAGAGTAGCCTGGGAAATTTAATAACTTAGAGACCTGACTCAAAAAAATTAACAAAAAAGTCTGGGAATGCGTGAAGGCCTTAGATTCGGTCCTTAGTACTGGGGGATGGAAGACAACCCACTGAAGAACTGGGCAAAGAATTTAAATAGGCATTTGTACAGATTAAAAGCAGTGAGACCCAGGCCTGGTACTGCATGCTTATAATCCCAGCACTCAGAAGGCTGAGACAGGAGGATCTTTGTGAGTTTAAGGCCAGCCTAGGCTACATAGGGGTTTAAGTCTTGCCTGAACTACATAACAAGACTCTTGTCTCCAAAAAGCAAAGCAAAACAAAACAAAAACCACAGTGAGATACCACTAATACTTAATAGTATCTTAGTATTCAAAAAGATGCACTGTACCAAGTGTTGGTGAGGATTGCGGGGTCTTCTGAGGGAGTGCTGTTCTGGTGCACATGTACAATGGTATAGCTACCCTGGAAAACAATTTAATATTTTCTCTGAAAGTTAGGTGTGGCTGGGTGTGGTAGCGTATGCCTGTAATCTTAGCGTTTGTGAGGATGAAGTAGGAGAAGGTCAGTCTGGACTACAAAGAAAAAAAAAAAATGTTAGCTGTAAAATTATCATATGCTTGGCAATTTGACTCCAAGAGACTCAAAGGCATATATCCATGTAAAATTTGTGCCACTCATAAAAGCCGAAAAAGTAGAGTTTGTCTCTATCAACTGTTGAAGAAACAATATATATTGTCTATAGTAGATGAAATTTAAAGACATGAAAGAAGCCAGCACCAAAGTTCATACATAATTCCATTTATATGAAATGTCCAGAGAAGCAAATCTATCAAAAAAAAAAACAACTTAGTGGTTGGCAGGATTTGGAGGTAGCGACTGCTATAAAAGATACGTTTTTTTCTGGGTGATGGAACTGTTTTGGGTGAGATAGTGTGATAGTTTCACAACTTGTGGATGTGTGTCTTGATTATTGTTCTCTTGTTGCTGGGACAAAATACCTGACACCCAGAAGTAAGAAAGGAAAGGTTTACTTAGCTCCCAGTTTGTGGAGGTTTCAGTCCGTACTCAGCTGGCTCCAAGGCGGAGCGGCACATGGCAGCGGGCAGCAGTTCATGGTGGCAGAAACAGCAAAACAGCAAGAGCAGAAACGCAGGAGCAGTGGCAGCGACAGCAACAAAGGCCGAGGGCAGGCCTCTCCCGCTTCCTTACACTGCTTCCACGCTGTCGCACTCACACCCCCAATCCCAGCGCTGGGTCATGAATTAATCCCAACCTCTAGAAATCTGCCCCATGACTCCATGAGGCTCTGGGGGGACAACTGGACACAAGTTGTCCCAATGTGCTACCAGCCATCAAATTATACATTTTAAAAGAGTGACTTTCATGGTATATAATTTATACCAGTGATGAAAATGAGTGTGTGGCCTAAATATGTTACTCTGAGAAGTTCTGTCATGTGACAGCAGCTGACAGAGGTGTGGTGGAAGGCGGCTGCTTTGCCTGTGTGCACTCACTTATGCAGTTACTGGTAGGCTTTGCCTTCTCTTGTTCTTAGTTGGCTTTCTAGGATCACCAAGACCAGGGGGTTTTCTTTTCTGAAACGACAGAGTACTTTGTTAGTAAGCTCCTGCTTGGTTAGGTAAAACAGAAGTGAAAATGAAAGAAACGGTAGTAAAAATTCACCAGTGCTATGCTGTTTATTTATATTTTATTTTCTTTAGTGACTTAGAATGAACCTAATTTCATTGCAGGATTTGTTTTGGACGTGTGGGCTCCTGTGGGCAATCTTCTGAGATACGGATGCGTTTTAGGCAGTCTGGGGACGCACAGCCATGCGGAGTGCCTGCGGTGGCCCATGCGTTGCACTGGGACGATTTTTTTCTGAGTAGAACTAATATTAGGTGAGGGGAAATTTTAAATAGTGACCATCTTGATCATATAATTTTTAAATCATGTGTATTTTAATTCTAGTAAAATACAAGTAACATAAAATTTGCAATATTACCCATTTTTAAGTGTGTTTTTAAGTGCTAAATTAAGTACATTTCATACTGTTGTTTACCCAACCCTCAAAAGTCTTTACAGCTGGCAAAACTGAAACGATGCCCCCTACCTACCACTTCTTCCTTCCTTCTTTCCCTAACTGCAGGCAGCCATCATTCCACCTTTTCTATAAATCAGACTACTCTAGACCTCATAGATGGGAGATCGTACGGTGCTGTCTGTGCCTTTTTGCAGCTGGCTTATTTCCCTCCATGTGCTGTTTACAGGGGGTACCCATGCTGTAGCATGCATCCGGACTTCCTTCTCTGTCCAGGCTGAGTAGTAGTCCATCATAGGTGTGTGCTCTACATTTTGTTTTTCCACTTCTCGGTGGACATGGGTCATCTCTGCTTTTGGCCATTGTGAATAATGCTGCCGTGGACCTGGGTGTATCTGCATCTTTTTGAGACCCTGCTTTCAGTTCTTGGGGATTATATTCTGAGTCGGAGTTGCCGGATCATAGGGTAACTCCATTTTACTCAATTTTTAGTTGTTTGAGGAACTGCTATGTTGCTTTCCGTGATTACTTCTCCTCCTGGGACTCCTGTGGTGCACATCTGGTCCTTCTGAGAGTGGCCTCTTAGGCTTCGTCCATTTTATTTCTGTTCCTTGAACTGATAATGTCAGTTGTCCTAGCTTCAAGCATACTGCTGTTTCTGCCTGCTCAAATCCCTCTAGTAATTCTCATTTCAGATATAAAGTCTTTTTCAACCAGTACTGGGTCTAATGCATGCTAAGCAGGTGTTCTGCCCCCAGGTTGAATCCCTACCCCTATTGTTCTAAATTTTTTAGTGAACTCACCACCTGGTCTTTTTCAGGATTTTTTTTTTTTCAGTCCATTTGTTTCCTTTGGAAGTACCATGCTGTCTTATTCTTTTGCCTGCCTTGCAACTTTTTTTTTTTTAAACTGGATGTTTGAATTACAAACCATGATCATGTTGGAAATCAGATTTTCCCTCATCCCCCAGGTTTACCCTTCATGCGTGGTTGTTGCATTCTCTGTGCTGGTGTTCACCTTGAGGTGTGAAACTGTGATTTCCTGTCTTTTCCTGAGCATGTACCTTTCACTGGACCTGTGCAATGACTTTCTGAGTTCTCCAATATGTGTGGTTGCTTTTGCAAGTCCTAGTTCTTAAGTGACTGACTCCCAAAGAGGAGACAGAGAGGCATGAAGGGGAACAGAAATCAGGTGCTGGTCCTTTAAATCCATCGAAAGTTCTCTGTAGCAAGAAGGAGAAGGATTTATAACTGTGGTGCCCGTATGTTTGCATTTCCCTGATCAGAGGCAGCACTTAGTGATTAGGGCACAGATCCGCGACCCTTGGAGGACAGACTCCTTATCGTCAATGTTGGCTCCCACCAAAGCTGCTTAGAAAAACTACTGTGTGGCTGTCTGCCCCAGGTTGGTGGTGAGGGGACTGCATTGCTACTACTGTGCCAAGAGCTCACACTGACCAAGAGTAACATTAGTTTTCCACCTAGGCCTGCCCTAGAAATTGCACACCTCCAGTAGACTCTTGTTTCATCAGACAGGCTCTGTCAGCACTGTGGTCCAGGCCAGGAGACAGTGGTGGTGCTTCCCACTCTGCCATCTTCCTGCTGGCTTCGGAATCATAACTTGTTAACAGGGTTGCACATCAAGGTTAGGGATTAGTCTCCTTCAGCTGGGGTATAGCTCATGGCAGGATGTCTGCCTAACATATGCAAGACCCTGGGTTCTGTCCCTACTACAGTATTACCAAAACAGTCTGTACTTCTGTAGTTCTAGTGCTTTATAATTAGCACTTGGCTTCATCTACCTTGGAAGATAACCACGTGTAGACTGATCTTCTTAACTATACTGTGAACTCTTCCACTAGTTCCACTATAATATGTGGAGAATATGTGCAGCAATTCAGTGAATGAATTTTTGTTTATGGATATGGTTTCTTCAGTTTTTTCATCACTTGTGATTTTAAATGTATTTGAAAGCAGGAAGATAGAAAGAGGTTATAAATCAGGGCCTTCATCCCAGTAAAACTGAGCAATAAGGTGGTCTGTCTGTTGAAGGTGATTGGCTAGAGATGGGTTTTCAGGCTCCATGAGGTAATGTATCACCTGCTATATGGATTTTAGGGAGCGGCTAATAGGAATGAATAAAAAACTTAATGACAGCTAAGGCCTAAGTGAGGTTGGTGTTATGGCTGTGTCTAGATGTCCCACAGTGTCAGGCAGTCATAGGGGGGCTTTTCACAGGTGGTTGGATCCCGAATGTGTGGTGCTGGGCTAAGGGTGTGTGATTATCGAGTCAGTCCACTGATTGGTTAGACACAGTTCTGGATAGAAAGGCCCACCCTGGATGTGCATGCTATGGCAGGTGACCTGGATAGAGTGTGAGGGACAGAAAGAGGGCTGCTGTGGTCACTTGGTGCTGCCGCTTCACTACCCCACTGCTTTCTACCTTCTGCCTGCCACAGACCACTGCTCCTCTGTGATGCGCCTCTGCCATGCCCTGCCTTGGAGGCAGCCAGTGTGGACTGAAATCTACATGCTGACAGCTGTGCTCACCCTGTCCTCCTTCAACGTTGGGTGTTGGGTATTTTGTTTCAGTAATGAGGAAAGCAGGTAGGACCTCTGATAGTACGACTTTGTAGAGGACGGTTGCCTGCCTGTCTCCAACAATGTGCAGTAGCACAGCAGCAGAGCAGAGCACGTGAATGGGTAGGCTGACCTAGATTATTATTATTTAGAGAATCTCAGTGCCAGATACAACAGGAAATCATGAACAAGGCTCTGACATAGGAAGATAGATGTGAGGGAGGGTGGTAGATAATAAAGAAGTTGCAAAAAACATAAATGTGGTGGGGGGAGAAACTAATAGGAGGATTGTAGGAAAAGAATGATCTGGAATTTATGGCAAGTGATAATTAGCTTCCTCTTTTCTGTTGATTGAGGATAATGATAGAGATTTTGACTATGAAGCCTTGAATTTTAAATTTTAAATTAGTGTGTGTATTCATTTAGCAGAGGCGGGGGCGCATGTTGGTGATTGAATCCATTGCCTTAGTATTGAGGTCTACCCCAGCCTTTTCTTTTTAATTGGTTTTTAAATTATTATTTTGAGGCAAGATCTTGCTGAGTTTTCTGGCCTGGCTTGAATTTGTGATCCTCCTGCCTCAGCCATCCAGAGTGCTGGGATTACACGTGGTCAGCAGACATTCACTAAGTCTTCTGTGCCAAAGGAAAATTTGGCTCAGCAACTCCGGTGCCTAGCGGTGCCTGGCATCCTGTAACTAAGTGATCCTCAAGTTAGGACTGGCTGACATGAACAACTTGGGAAGTTGACTAGAATTGTAGTTTTAATTTATAACGAGACTCTTGAGTTATGATCACAGTGCCGACCATGTGTGGTTCTCAGACACAGATTTAACCCTTAAAAAGCTCTATAAGGAGCAGTGCAGCATCCTTTCCTGTATGAGGTTGAGAAATCCTGGGCCATTGTCTTCCTAAGGACACCAAGATCTGCCTGTATTCAGGAGAGAGACTGTGAAGGCTGTGTAGAGGAGCCTGAGCCCTCAGCTGTCAGCTTGAGTTACAACTGACCAGCCCTCAGGAACGAATTAAATTTAAATCAAGGATCCACTGTATTCGTTGGTTTTAATTAGTGCTCATACCATCTGATACACTGGAGTATTTTTGATCTGTTAGTTGACAGTGACAGTAGGACTGTTTTGCATAACCTTCCACCTTGCTTTTCATTCTATGTAGATGCTGGCAATAGTCTGGGATTGTCAATTGAAATTCCTATTTAAGCTCAACAGGAAAATCTGTGACAGTGGAGAGAGGCAATATAAGTTTATCAAATATGTACTCGTATTTAGAGAATTATCATTTGGATAGCTAGAATTTTATATAAGATGAAAAATCAAGTTTTCTAACCATATGGATAATACTTAGAAATTCTATTTTTTAATTTTTAATTTTGAGGTAATAACAGACTTTACAGGAAAGTTACAAAAATAGAACAAGGATTCCAGCTTCCCTAACTAAAACCAGGAAGTTAAAAAATTCTTTTTTCTGTTGTTTTTGTTTGTTTGTTTGTTTTTTGTTTTGTTTTGAGATAGGTCCTCACATGTAGGTCAGCCTAGTCTTGAACTCACCAGCCCAGCCTGTCACGCAGGCTGGCCTCATCCTCCCAAGTGCTACAATTAGAAGAGTGTGCCACCACGCCCAGCCAAACCCAGGAAATTAACACTTAATTTCTTTTTTGTTTTTTTGGCGGAACTGGGGATTGAACTCAGGCCCTTGCACTTGCCAGAACACTTAATTTCAAGTAAATACTTTACTGCATACCTATTTAGATTTCATCACTTGCTTGCTGAAATTCTTTTTTCTGGATGGTGATCCAGTTCAGAAGCACAGGGGGCCTGCCCCTTAGCTCAGTTTTTTAAGTGGCTGCTTCAACAAAGCAGTCAGGCTCAAGTTGCTGCGGTTCGATCCCTACAACTCAAGCCAGCCAAACCTTCCCTGAAGGTATTGGGAGCAAATATATATATATATATATATATATATATATATATATAT
>NDGN011310406.1:0-10593 GCA_002564285.1 Tympanoctomys barrerae
CTTTTTTTTTTTTTTTTTTCTCCTCTGGACTTCTGGATGCAGGCGGACAATCTGCAACACATCCCTTCCCTCCTGTTGACCCGCATCCAAATGCGTGCATGTGACAGGGCACTTTTGTTCTCGGGGAGGAGGGGCTGGCTCACTCCCTCTCAGTCGCTGAAGGTCGAGTGGCCACGTTTTTCAAAACAGGCACTTGTTCCTAATCTGCAAATTAACTAAATAATCACAACTGCTAATTATACAGTATCAGGCCCGGAATACATAGGGCTTGAGTAATAATCAGCTTTTTAAATTAAGTTGGTGACAACCACTATTAGCTGCCGTGATTTAATAATCCCAATAAATGTGCACATTTTAAAAAGGGGCTCTTTGTAATTTTTTTTTTCCTCAGCATTTGCAACTGAATCTGTTAATGAAAAGAGAACACAACAGTTTTATGTTACAAATGATGCTATAATAGGTAAATAAAAGGGCTCTTTCAGACACTATGAACGATCAGGATGCTGCGAATATGAATTGGAGACGGAGTCAAGAGCGAAATTTGAAATCAAGTTTCTATTTCTGTGTGTTAAGACAAATTAAGTCCAGAAAGAGAATCTGATTCTTTTTGTATATTAAGCATTTTGGGGCAATAAGAAACAAATCCCATTAACAAATATGTAAAGTAAAAATACCTCCCTTAAGATTTAGACTTTGGCAAATTTAGAACAAATGAGATGCAATTTTCTACCTCATATGCTTGCCTGTTTCACCTAATATTATTATAATATATTGGCTCCAACAGCGGACCCGCCAGCAGGGTAGCGAGGCGCACCTGGGCGGGGGCGCAGCGCGGGGACTCGGCCCCCATTTTCCACCCCCATCCCCGAGGGCTTTGCAGCTTTCTGAGACCCCACGGGAGGAGGGCGGTGCAGTGAAAACCCCTGCTGCTCGGCGCCTGGTCTCCATGAGCGGCGGGGGCGGTGGTGGCTGGGGGCTCCAAGGACAAGGACATTTGTGCCTGTGCCTGGGGATGGGGTGATGTGTGTGCCTGAGCTCAGGACTGGGGCGCAGGGGGTCCCTCAGGACCCAGAAGGGATACTCCCTTTGCTGGGACTGCCCCTTCCTCCTACTTCTGTTTCCCTACAGTCAATAACATTTTTTTTTTTTCTTTTTAGTGGTCAATTGAAATTTTATGGCTAAGTTATTTAAAAGACACTACAGAAGAACTAAATGAGGGAAGGATGATGGAAACGTTGCCTTTCTTTTACAATAATTACTCTTGATAGCAGTTTGAACTAATTTGCGTTAAAAACACCCATTTAACCAATCTGCTGGAAATGGGGACTTACTGTATACTGTTGTGCAGGACCTCAGGACTTTGTCCAAATCCACATTTAGTTTAAATTACAGACATAGCACAAGACATTATTATCCGTGCATAAGCCTGGCCGAGGCTTATTTGAAACTACCTAAGCAACGGTTTCCTATTGTGTTTTATGACAAAATGGGATCATTTCTCACAATCATACTTTTCACGTCTAGCACTTTCCAGGCAGGAAGATGAGGGCAGAGGTTGGAGCCAGGTTTCAGGTTCCTACCCTGTGTGACCTTAGACACAATCCTTTATCTTCGTGTTCCAGAGTTATCCTCTAAGCAGGAAAGTTCTTCACAAAATGCTTTAATCTCTTCACTCTCTGAGACCTGAGCAACACATAGATATATCTATAAGTGTTTTTGATAACAGAATTTTGATAAATAGTTGAAGATTTTGGGGGGGTGAGTGGCTCGGTACTTTGCTGGTAGCGGGTGGATAATTATAATTAGAGATAATTATTCCTTTCTCCACTCAAACCGGGAGTGGGTGAGTTGGGCAGTTGGGTGGAGGCAGTCCTGCTGCCTGTCTCTTTCCTTGGCTTCACTCTACATTAATTGCTGTTCGCCTTTCATTTTTATTTTAGAAAAAAGAGGGGCAAAGATTCTAGTCTGGCTATAATCTAGAAATCATTTGGACCCGTGTTGCTTTTCCTTCACTGTTTTCTCCTTTCCTGCCTTTCCTCCCCCCCTTGAAAACATTTCAGTCTAACATTTAGAGAGGAAAAAAATAAAATAAAATAAAATAAAAAAAATAAAATTTAGAGAGGAAAGGAGTTAAGATGGAAAGAAAGCTAGTTTTTCTTTTTCTTCCCTTTGGTGGCCCTGGCAGCTAAGACCGGAGGCGAGGAGGCCAGGAGGTTAGAATGCAGTGTCAGGGGGCCACTAAGATAGAATTAGATGGCTCTGTCCACCAATTCTCTCATTTTGCAGATGGGGAAACTGAGGCCTCTGAGGGTGCATGTCCATCCTCGGCAAGCCAGACGGAAGCCTGGGACATATTTCAGTGTGTTCCTTTATTGTGTTAGTCCCCAAATGACCATGTTTTCTATACGCATCTAAGGGACCCGTAGAATGTTCTGAACAGGGAATCGTGGTTCTAGAATTAGCCGTGTGCTGGTGATCACTGAGTGCCAAGGTCAGGCTGTTGTGTCCTTTTCCTCCTGCTTTGTTCTTTTTTCTTCCCCTCCTTCCCTGTTCTTCTCTTCCCCTTCTTCCCCTCTGCCCTTGCTCTTTTCTTCCTTTCCTTTTTGTTTCTTCTTCTATGCGTCTCTTGTTTTCTTTGTTTCATTCAAGCAACTTTGAATTTGAAGGCCCTGGCTCCCTCCTCAACTTCATAGTGCAGAGCTTTCGGAGCCTGGAGGTGCGTGGACTGGCAGGTTGGACACAAAGCAAAGCTGCACAGGAAGGCTGCCTGGGCGGGCGAGGGCTACCCGTGGGGCCAGAGGAGGGAGGGCCGGAGGGTTGGTGTTGCCAACCACTGCTGTTGGCAATGTGCTTCATGCCCTGGCTTCCGGCCAGAGAACCTGCTGGTGGTAGGGGACCATGCAGAGGCCTGGGTGCCCGCAATCAGAGAAAGAAAGAAGGGAAGAAAGGAAGGCAGCTCCTTCTAGCAGAGCTACTAGGAAACATGACGAGGTTGCTCTATTCGTGCACAAGATGGCACTCTTAAGCTTTCCAAGAAATGGGGCTGGAGAACAGTAATGGGGCCCCAGTGTTTCCTCCCTCAAAGGCTGCGTGGGAGGAGGCAGGAGGAGGATAGTTGTAGGCCCCCTTCCAGGCAGGCGCCCACAGCCTGGAGATGCTGCCTCGCTCTGGGCTAGGTGGGCTCTCGGGGACATACCAAGTGGAGCCACAGCTGTCAGGCCCAGGAATGTGTGGTCCTCCCTGGCCCTGCACAGCTGGACTCCCATCCTGAACGGGGATGAAGAAGGGTTAGTAGCACTGTGAAAAGTGCCAGCTCTGATCCATAGGAAGCCACCAGCCTGCAAGGGCAAATAAGCTGAGTCTCCATTGTCCAAGATGCCCCTGCCAGGCGGTGGTGTGCCGGAAGTTCCTGTAATTGCTCAGCTGATGCCAGTAGAGAGCTGTGCTGGCACAGAACTGGGCATGGTGGGGGCATCCGGGGTGTCTGAAAAGCCGCTTCTATGAGACTAGGACCCTGAGCATACCTAGAACCCTTGCCTGGGAGGCGCTCCCAGGGCCCCCATGTAGGGAGGAAGGTGGCTGCTGCACCCAGCATCTCCCTTGGCCCTGAGAGCGCCATCTCTCGGCCCATGGGCCTGGGGGACAGGGATCTGTTAGGTCACACACAAGTCAGTGACAGGTTAGGGCTGGGACCCTGAAAAGGCTGTGAAGTCAGATTACCTAGTAGAACCACGTGTGCAACTCAGAAACCAAAAGAGAAAAGATTTGGATGCACAGGGCTTGCTGGGGGGGACCCAGGCTTGGGTGCCAGGCAGTGGTGTTAGGATTGGTGTTGGAAACCTGCCTTGCAATGAGGGTGACAGGCAACATAATGGGCAATCTCATGCCAGTCAGCTGAGGTACAGACACTCCAGCTTATGCCTCCAGCCCTAGGTCCCCCGGCAGCAAACTAGAACCCATAAGAAAATGCAGATGTCCCTGCAGGTGATCAGGAAGTGTGTCCTTTCTTGAAACTTTGAACTTATCATGTCTATCCCACACAGTTGTCTGCATCTCTGTGTGTATGTGTGATGTTTCAAAACCCTGGCAAGAGCTCTCAGAGGCAGCAGGGAACACGCTGGCTTTAGAGTTCCATGGGCTGGTGGGTGCTGTCGGTCAGTTTGCCCTCTTGCCTTCTCCATCTCTGGGATTCACTCAAGCCTTACAGCTTGTGTGTTACGGGCCTGCTTGGGTACATTAGTAGAAACTGAGTCTCACTGTGAACAAACTCACCCGGCTCCTGCTATGTGGATGAGTGCTGTGGCAGAAAATCTTTTGTACCCACTGCCCTGTCATTTAGGTTCGGGGAGAGCCCTGACTTGCTTGGTGTTCTTAAGTCAAGCGTAGCTACACAGGATCCCCTAGCACTAGAGCAATTTTAACCTGATTGAGGTCTTGTTTGTGGCTGCCTGTGGTTTACAGAGGGAGGGTTCTGCTGGATGGGGGATTTGTCAGGCCCAAGTTCATGGTGAAGAGCCAAAGGGTCTGGCTAGTTGGCTGGGGTGGGACCTGATGGCCTACCCCCCCTGCACCAAATGTTTCTGGCACTTTGCTCTGAAAGGTAACATCGATCCTCTGTCATCATTCATTGATTATCCTTTGTAAAGATCTTTCTTACTGGGCTGGACTAAGTATGGATGTCATCTTGCTTTTCCTAAGCTGGTATCTCTGGACAAGGCTGGAAAAAAGGCAGAGGAGAAGGGAGGAGGTGACACCAGATACTAGGTCTCTCTGAATGAGCAGGGAAGCTCCTGCACCTTGCATCCTGCACCCCCAGGATGCACATCTGGAGATTGCCAGCCCATGTTCCTGTCTAGATTGCTGCAATAAGGAGAACTCAGGCTAGAAATGTAGAGCTCTGAGCCCAGCTCAGGGTCCTGCTGCTTGAAATACAACATGAAACTCTGTGCCTCAAACTTCAGTTTTGTCATCTGAAAAGCAGCAATTTAACTGACAAAAACTTTGATTAGTGATTACAGTCTTAGCTTGGACCCTGTCTGATAACATGGAAATGTTTTAACCTTCAAGAATAGCAGAGGATTATTTCTCTAGAGTTTTCCTATTAGTTTTATAATCAAGCTCACCTGACCAACTAAGAACTCATATTCAACTTAAATGCGATCTTGTCAAACCATGTAATCTTACTCCTTGGTTGGGTTGCTTTGTCCTATGCTATTATATATAGCATCCAACTAGTAGCATTGCCCTAATTGCACTTATAGGGCATTCCTTCTCCAGGAGATTAGAAGGCTTTGGCTCTCAAACTGGGAGCATGATCCATAATTTAAGTTATTTGGTAGTACAAGTCAAATGAATTTGCACTGATTTCATGACCAGACTTTCAGAGCCTTATCTCCGCAAAGGACACTGGGTAGGGAGTTCTGAGGCCTGAATTCTGCCAAATGCGCCTCTACCCTGCTAAGGGCTGTAAGTACACTGTTCCTGCTGCAACCAAAGTTGAAATGCATTGTGACTGGGTTCTCTGTGAGCCCTGCTGTTACTTGAGTTCCTTTTGGATTCCCATTGCTCCCTGAACAACCTAGAGTGTGATATTTCTTGGCTGTTGAAGTACCACCATGTGCATGCAGCATGGCTTTTGCACTCAAGGAGGCGGAGCTGTGCTTGTGGAGGCCGAACAACCTGAACGGCCCCGGATTTGAGGTAGTCTGAGGCGATTTGCCACTTGATTGGTAAGAAGTCCAGGAGGCAAAGAATAGTGGTTGGCAGTTTAATGGATAAAGTTGGGTTTTGGTGGATCCTGTAAGAAGGCGATGATAGGGTGAGTGATGGAAATAAGGGAAAGCTCTCCATGTCGAGGAGTACCAAGTGTCCCCGGGCATGTGACTGAGAGGGGGACATTTCACCCAGGGCTGCAAGTGGAAGTCTGGCTTCTTCTCACTGCGTGTGGCTTCTTTCTGCCCATTCACCAGCCTTGCGGAGCTGCTCCTTCCTGCTTGAAACATTTTATTTGCACTTTTCTAAAACAACGCTTGCCCCTTTGACTCACATGGATAGTGGTCCTTCCTTTGTGTGTGATGGGTCTCTTCTCTACACATAGAGAGCCACTATCCTGTGGGACAGGTCTGACCAAGGACAGAGCAACGAGCTGGTGTGAAGGACACGGGCAAGCTCCTGATGCATCGTGTGAGGCTGCCCTGCATCTTTCCTGCCTTGTTCTGAGAGACACACAGGGAAGCCAGAGGCACCAAGGTGCTGTAGGTGCCTGACATCTGTGCAGAAGCATACTCCATCATGTCTGTGGGAGCTGAGCTTTGGAACTGCTGAAGCCAACGCGACTTAAAGAAGGCATCGCTGACAATGACGGCCTGAGGTACGTGCGCTATATTCACAATTATTTAACTAATTTGTTAATTTGCTGCCCAGATGCTTTTCTTGGAGCACCTTGCATGAGCTCTATGTGCTCTATCAAAAAGGGAAAAGAAAAAAAAAGGGGAAAAGGCACTCAACATCAATTAAGAAAGAACTGTAGCCATCGAATTCCATTCCAGGTGTCCCTGTTTATTGTAGAACAGTAGGGAAGGCTTTGTATTCCTTGCTTTCTTATTTCATTAAACACCCACAACAGTGTGTGGCTAGTTCACTATTGTATAGCTCCCAGCTGTGAAGATCAAATGCCAGGGCAAGGTGGCAGTCTCGACCTGTAGGATTTCATGATGTTTGCTCTTTGTTTCCTCTTGTACCTGCTAGGTTCTTCTTTAAAGAGTTTTTAGTAGTACATATTTGCAGTACATAATTACATTCATCATGTGGGGTTGTCATTTGTACCTAACGTTTCTTAATTCTTTTATATCCTCTACCCCATTCCTTCCCCCCAAACACCAAGGTCAGGATGGGTACAGGAGTAAAGGCTCTGGGCCACATGGGAAGGGGACACGAGCCCAACCTGGAGATCTTGGGTGGTAGCATCTGAGCTGGGTTGGAGGGATGAGTAGGAGTTTCAAGCCCTGAGTTCGGGGCAGAGAAGGAAAAATATTTTGGGTGGGAACCGGGAATAATGTATGTGACAGCCTCAGGTCAGAAAACAGAGATTAGGAGTCTGCGAGTGGTTAAGCCTGGTGGGTCTACAGGGATCTCGGCAGGGTCTCGGAGAAAGGAAGCCACACGCTATATCTGGCCCCAGTAAAGGGCCTTCTAGGCCAGGGAAAGGAGTTCATATTTTAAGCTGTTGATTACATAGATGTTAAATAAGGACAAGTGCCTGAATTTCTTGGCCCTTCTCCCCAGGTTTACTGACACAAATTCACATGAGTTTATGCATTTGGGGCAACTCGCGTGCGGAAAGGAGTCACCTTCCCTGTAAAACCCTAAATAGACATGCAGCCTCCCCTCCCGCTCTCTCCTCACGGCACAGAAGCCGCAGAGGTTTCTTCCCCGGGCAGAGCCATGTCAAAATCTCTACCAGCTCCTCCAGAGTTAGAATTGCCCTGCGGCCCAGCAGCCCAGAACCTCCACTCCCAAGTACGTGCACCCAAGCATCGAAGGCAGGCTAGGACGCGTGTTTGTACACTGACGTACGTCGGCACTGTTCATCCGAGCCGGAAGGTGGAAACAATCCAAATATTCCCTGGCATGAATGGAGAAATACAGTGCTATGAAATAGGGGGAGGTTATCGGAAAGGAAGGAAGCAACAGTGAGGGCCGCCACCTAGATGGACCTCGAAATCAGTATTCAGAGTGAAAGGAGCCAGGTGCAAGGGCCTTGTGTGCATAAGTTTATGTACAGAAGATATCCGGACTTCAAGCAACTCCAAAGAGAGGCAGAGCTGATTAGTTTTAAGGGCCTATGGGAGGGAAAATCATAGATAATTGCTTCATGGATAGGAGGATTTATGGGAAGGATGAAAATGTTTGGAACTAGATAAAAGTGATTGCTCTATGACACCACAAATTTCATTAGTACTGCTGACTGGTACACTATACAATGGTCAATTGTATGTTATGTGAATTTCACTCCCTGTATCCATAAGGACCTGTCCACTCTGTGCTCCCTGTGGGCACTGCCTGCCACCTAACAGAGGAACAGTATGACAGCCAGTGGGGACAACCCTGACAGCCTGGGCCCTGATCCTGCCTGGAACCCAGAGTGTGAAGCTCCCTGAAGGGAGCGACTCGTTATTCTGGAAAATGGTTATTTTCAAGTTGATCCATCTGCGTCTGTAAATCACTTTATTTTGAATGCAGGGGAGGAAAGGGCAAAAGTGACTTCTTTCCTGTTCTTGTAATTGCCAAGATCAATAGGCACGATTGATTGGAATTGAGAAATAGTCTCCAGGTAACATTTAGGAAGAATCATTGAGGTTGGTACATTGGGAATCATTGTCTGCCACACTCAGTGGCAACAGCCTTTGAAGCTGGAAGCGCCTCTGCAGGTCCTGGGGTGGGGCCAGTGAGGAGGGAGCAGCGGCCTCTGTGTGGTCATCTGGAAGGACCTTGGTTGTGTGTGCTGTGAGAGGTCACAGTCAGATGGTTCTAGCTTTTGTGCCCTGAAGCTGTGTTGACCAGCAAGGACTCTGGGACAGCACTGTTGAAGCCCTTCATGTCCTGTGCTGGGGAGGGCATGTTAGGCTCTGGGCAGCCCTGGAGCAGTGGGTGCGCTAGGTCTCCTGCTTAGGTTCCTCTGCTTGCCAGAAGCTCAACAGCACAGTGGTAATAGGGCCTGGAGGATCTGCCATCTGAGGGCCTTTTCTGAGTGGTCTTTCTGCTATTGTTCATGGACGGTGAGGTGCTAGTCCTCTGGGGCTCTGTTTTGGCATCAGGATGAGCAGAGAGAGGCCAAACCTGTGCTTGGGGCACTTCACATTGCTGGCTTCCCAGCTGCAGCCGTCACCACAGGGAGGAAGAGCTGGGCTCAGAGGACATGCAGCTTCCAGCCCATGACTTGAAGAATTATATTAAAGGGAGAGAGAAAAAAAAACTGCTGTTGACTCTGAATATCCTACTTTGGTTAGACAGCTCATCAATAGGATTGGGGGACAGGATTGATCTTTTACTTATAATGCAGAACATTCAGTGGATGGCAAAAATGCTTTTAAAAGGGGCCTATGGAACACTTTGAAAATATTAATTAGTGTGTTGAAGCGTTCTGCATAGCATATCATAGTGAGACTGCTCCAGGGGGTTGCTTGGAATGAATTATTAATAAGAATCCCTCTCTCCCCTGTGCTTCCCACCCTGATTTTATGGGAGTTGGTGTGGATTGGGGTGTCTCTTAGATTCATTAGCTGCTCATGGAAGGCAAGTGCAGGGTACACTATTGGTGTTGTCTGTGTGTGTGGGTCATGTATGTCTAGAATAAGAGACGCACCCCCAACACCAAGCACACAATAGAGGAGCGGCAGTGAAATAGAGACGACACTAGCAGTGGTTGTGATGGGTTTGGTTCTTGCATTCCAACTGGAAACCAAATGGGGATGGCTTCTGGGGGATCCGTTTATGGTTTCTTAAGGATTTAGGGCCAAAAGAGAGGGCAAAGGTCGGGAAGAAGCAGGTTTTGGGGCAGATGAGAAAAACATTCAGAAGATTCTCTCAGACCCCTACTCTGCCTATGGCAGTGGTGAGGTCCCCAGCTTCATCCCACCAAACTCCACTGGACCAAGCGAATGACAGTGCAGGTCACCAAATCTCTCCAAAACTTAGCACCTCTAAACAAGCATTCGTTAGGATTCCAGCTGAGGGAAGCCTTCTCCTGTTTTACTAAGCAATGACTTGTAGTAATCTAAATATATGAGTAAAGACACTTTCCCTTGAAATTTGAATCTAATTCAATCAAGGATCATAGACATATTTATAGTTGTGCAACACCGAACAATAACGGCTGGGGGTGTGTATTAATCTAGCTATTATGCGCATTCCCAGCGCTGGCAATGCGCCAAAGTGCGCACAGGACCGCCTGCGACAGCTCCCGGCTTTCCTTCTTTTGTCCTTCTCCTCCCCCTCCATTTCACACTTGGAATTCAGGGGCACCATATCTTCTCTTGCTTTAACGATTACGTGGAGCTATCCTAGATTGCTGGAAAGAAGTCAAAAAACGGTTTCTACAATGATTGAGGTTTTCAACATTCTGGAAACAGACAGTCGTATATAATGGTAAATCTTTCACTCTAATATTATGGGTATCTGCTATTTTCAGAGCAAAATGACACAGCCTCCCTAGTTTAAAAATGAATTAGCCTACTGGATTTCTTTGTGTATTAAGCTTTACAAGGATCACTCTAGCTTACTGGGTCATGCGTTCACTGAGCCCAAAACTTTTGAGGTGTCAGATTGGACTGTTTTGTTTCCCCCTTCTAGGGAAAAAGAGACCCCAGCAGAAGTGGAGTTTTTGTGTTGACACTTGTTGTTCCTGGTCTAAGCAGAGGAGCAGATCATTAGCTGTTGGCTGTTCTGGCAAGGAAGCAAGTAGCTGTGTGAGTCTCTCAAAGTACCTGCACAACACCTCTTCTTCGTACGAAGCTAGGAGCATGAGCAGGCTTCCTGAGACCACCACCCCAGTGTACTTGCTGGGGTCCTCAGCACCCCATCCTCTTGAGCAGT
>NDGN011310407.1:0-5000 GCA_002564285.1 Tympanoctomys barrerae
AATGTTACTAGCTCCTGGCACAGCCAGGTGAGGTGGCGCTGCAATGACAAACAACCACTTTGGAGGTGCAGGGCTTCCTTTGTGGGGTGAGCAAAACATCTGGAGCGGGACGTGAGAGTCCCGCAAAGAGGGCCAGCCTGCTACCACATTGCGCGATTCCAAATGGTTAATAACACGTCATGTCAATTTCACTTAAAAAAAAAAAGGGGGGGGCCCCCAATCCAAAGGGGACTGCAAGAGCAGGGGTGTGAATGGCCAGGCCTCCCGAGTGGGAGTGGCCGCAGCCTTCGCTGTGCTATTGAAATGAAATAGTTAAGAGTCAAATTAAAAGATAGAGCCTTTAAGAGACTTTTCCCTGACTGATAAGACAGTGGCCATGGAGTGATCTTCGAGGTCCCTGCTAATTACTGGGAAGTCCCTGAAAGCAGTGGCCGCAGCTGTGGTATGTGCACACCCGGCCATCAGTCGCTGGAGTATTGATTACTGAGCAATTCTAGCCGATCAGGTCCGGGCACTTGAGAGACAATGTGCTTCCCTCACAAAACCTGTAATGAGCAGTTCCTATACACGACTACATTCTGCTGACATCAGATCTGTGCACTGAGATAGTACACAGGTCAATATGTATCGGATTTCCAAAATGCGAGGGTCTTAATGTCAGGCCTCTCTTTTTCTCTCACTCCTGCCATTAGCGATGACTGGGTTCACGTTCTTTAATGCCATACGGGAGGAAAAATCTGCTCCATTAGTCTGATTTATTCTTCAAATATGCCATGACAAATTGCTTTAACACTAGACTTATTAAATTCTTGTACATTTCAAGTTATGGGTCTCCTAGCCCTGTAGAGCCTGCATGACGTCATGAGGAAGAGGGCACAGGGCGACAGCGGGGAGTTTTACAGCTGTGCCAGCTGCCCTTGGTCGGGGGCCTCCCTCCCCAGGCAAGAGCTTGGGGTGGCCTAACTCCCTGCCTGGGAGAACCTAGCCTCCACGAGAGGTGTTCCCCCAGCACGCGTGATATCCTACATGTAAATGGAGACGTATAAGGATTCGGAAATATCCATGGCTTGACTCGCAGTTCAACAATTACTGGCCTTTGTGTGGGAATTCTTGCTCCCGTGTAGCAGAGCCCGTCTCTAGTGGACTCAAGCTATTTTACTTCCCTTCACCGTAGTAACCACGCCGCATTAACAATATTTGTACTACAATCGCCAAGGGACCCACTTCCCAGATTCTATCACTTCTTTATCTCCTGACAAATACCTCACTATCGAACATTATTAGGTTTAGAAAATTAACCCCTCGCAGTCTAGAGCCACACTAGGCCCCACCATCCCTCCAAAGAGCCTTATCACTAAATTTCTGCTATAATGGTTTTTCTTTCCATCACAATTTCAGCAGCAGCTGTCAAGAGGCACTTATAGATACCATGATCTTGTACTTTTGCAATGATTCTCATTAAAATGATGCCAAAGAGATCTGATGGGATTTAATGGCTTTGCTGGCCAGCTCGATATCCACTTCTACAACAGATCCCGCGCCAAGCGCTCCGTTTGGAGAAATTCGTGTGACTTGCATTAAACTTTTCCGGGTGGTTTTAATGTGTTCAGATAAGTACAATCCAGGTAGACACTCTAAAAGCGAGTGCATCCCAGAGTTGCGCGCTCTGTCGGCTGCCCTCCTCGGCTGTCAGCATTCTAGTTAGTGTTTTCTGTAACAGTTCCTGATATTTCGTGATAGTTTTGATAAGGTTATCTGTTTAAAAGAAGTCAACTGCACAACACAAAAGAACTGTGAAGTGCACTATATTTACACTGGGGCTCCTGTTTCAAGTGCCTATCTTTCTTTTCCCCCTTTACCTATTTCTCTATTTCTAATGGGCGATGCAGCATTGACATTATTTCCCCAGCAGATCACTAGCCCTGTCAATCAGTCTGTATTTTGTCTTTCGCTGCGGGCTCATTAAAACAGCTTCCTCACTCCCTCTGGACACTGCTCTATTTGCCAGCTCTGATCACGAAGCTCCTTATTTAAGAAAAATGCCAGCATCACTTGGCTCACATCAGATGCACCCCCTGACTTGTTGCCAGCTCCAGGGGAGACTTTTACAGGTTGCGTGGAGATTAAGCGCCCGTGCTTATCCCAACTCAGGGTTTCAAACCTCTCCCACCATCCATGTGTGCGTTTTTAGGGGTCTGTAGATAACGGGAACACTTGTCTACCCATCCTGATTTTGCCTGGCCGCCAAGCTCATTCTCAAAAACAATGCAAGGCTGAATGTTTTTGTTGCATTTTTCCCCCGCCCTCCAAAAGGGGCAGGTCTTGTTCATCTTTTCCTGCTCTGATATACATTTTCCCCCACCCATGCCAGCTTGCTTAATTAAGAACTATCCTCTGCGTAGACTGATTAATAAAAAAATCACATTTTAAATCAAGCCTGTGCATGCAAGGAGGACACCACTGTCGAACCTGCCTATGCCGCAGCTCTCTAGCCTTTTAGGTCCTGATTAAAAACTTATTAAAACATTATAAATGATTAATGGGAGCACAGCTCTGAGTGGCAATTATTAGTTTTAATGCAGGTAATGCAGCTTAATGAGGGGCACATGTGCGCAGAGCCTTAACTTCATTACTCCTGCGTGTCAACATATACAAGAGAAATGTGTGTACAGGTCATCCATTACTTGGAACAGCACCGAGCCCTCGCTCTTCACCTCCCTTTGTTGATGAGCCAGGAGCTATAAATTAATCCCTTTCTGTGGCTCCGGGAAGGACCAAGGTGTTAAAATCACAGGGAACCCTCTTTGGCTCCCCACAAGTCTGCGCAGCCCCGGGTGGGGCTATCTCACAGATCTTCTCTGCAGCCCAGTGGTGCTAGGAATTTTTCCCTGGAATTTTTGCAGGTCATGATTATCAGTGCTTAGAGGCAAGAGCCACTGACATCCAGAGCTGGCCGGGTCACTGGCTTTTCTAGTTTGAGGAGGACCGTGGTGATGGCAGTGGGGCACCCTCAGCGCCACCCTGCCAGGGCCTGCTGCATGTGAACGTGGTCTCCCTAAATCTTTAGACGCGACTCCAGTGTCCTTCCAACTCCTTGCCCCCTGTGGGGTGGGGTGCAGAGAGTGAGTGTGGGATACACAGAGACGCACACAGACGCACGCTGAAGTCCCTGGTGAAGCGGCTCTGGGATGGAATGCAGACACCCGAGGAAATACCAGTCAGGGGCTGGCTGCAACATGGAGACGTCAGGGTGAGCACAGCCCCACGAAGAGGCGGGTGGTGAATAGATGCATTTAGGACGCTGAAAGCAAGGCGCTCAGAGAGCTTTCCCAGCCCACAAAGAAGCCCATACAAGTCGCCAGTCCCACCTGGGACCCTCAGTCCTGGGCCTGCTGCAGCCCACAGCTGGGGAGCAGGCCAGTGGGCCCAACGTCGCATGTCACTTTTTATTTTCTGTTTTTGTGACAAGCGGTCTGATCCAGGCTGATCTCCACTATCTGTTTGAAGAGTATTCAGGACTATTTGCATCATTTTATCGCTAATGTATAATATATGGCTCTAAAGTGAGCCCGGGCGCTGTCTTGTTACCGAGCATAAAAAAGTAAGGGCAATAAAGATACATTAGTTCTCTCAAGCACAGCGGCTATAATGCAAGCAAGAAGGTTGCTGCTTAGAGTTAAGAGGCAACCTTTCTGCCTGACTAAGACAATGGAAGAGTAAAGAAAATGTCAAATCAAGAAAAGCTGGATTTAGAGATGAGGCAGCCCAGAATGACGTTGGGGCCATATTTTGTGAAACTATAATGCAGTTGGCAGCAAAGATCCGTGTTTCTGATTCATCCAGGGCTGCATGGCAAAGCTTTGTCAGTCTGTGCAAGGTATAAATAATTCAGGGTGAGAGATGGCAATTACAGGGCCCTGCACAACCAAAATGAATATTTTATGAGGACTAAAACTGCTCTGGAATGAATCATACACATGGAGTCACACATGGCGAGTGGGCTCATACATGCCAGCCCCAAGAAGAGAGAAGCCGAGGCCCTTATCTCCCTTCAGAGTGCTGACTATAAACCTGGCGAGTGGTAATAAGCAAACACAGAACGGGCCAGCCCCCTGGCTCACCGGCCTCACACCCTGGACTGATGCTTGGTCCCTAAAACGGCTGGTGGGAAAGCGCCCAGCCCAGCCCAGGCCGCAAAGCACCCTGCTGGCACACCCCTCAAGTGTGACTTTCAGTGACCGTCCTGACTGAGCATGGTGGGCTGCTTTATTGTTGCAACTGCCCAAACTACTTCTAGGTGTGAGCTGGAAACCCCCTCTTTGTGAGGAAAATGATTTGGAGTCAGGTTTGGCCCCATGTGAAAGAGAACAGCTTTTGCTGTCCCAAACGAAGTTCCTAAGTGCGTAGGAGGGGTGGCGTGCTTGAGCCTCACTCCCTCGGCATGACTTTTCACCTTCCTCTGAGCACATGCAACCCCTCTGTCTCCTGGACTTGAATCTACGTGCTCCCGGCCCTGACTGAGCGGCCAAGGTCCCCCGATGGAGCGGCCGAGACTGCGGCCTGCTCTCATAGGACCAAAGCCACATGTAAAATTTCCCTCACTCTGAAAACTAGTGTGCTTCCAATGGTTGGGGGTAGAGTTAAAGAGATCTCTAAAGGCTGAAAGGATGGTTTCATCTGTTACATTTCCTCCAAAAAATGCTCCTGGTGAATTGCTAGAACAAATAACAACATTGTTCACCAAGGGTTGGAGGCCCAGGCCTGCTGGTGAATGGCCATTGTGTTTGTCCAGCTACTGATACCTGCGCTTTTGTGGTGGAAAGAAGGCCGGGGCTGTGACATCAACACAGCACAAGCACCCCTCTGTGCAGACACCAGAGCGGGGCCCATCCCAGCGGGAACCCAACACGGGATCCCTCTGAGAAGATTTTCTTTAAATCCAACTCCAATGCATTGTTTATGAAAACAAGGCTATTAGGTATATTAATAATTTGATAAAT
>NDGN011310407.1:12500-31839 GCA_002564285.1 Tympanoctomys barrerae
TAAAAGAGCGACTGAATGAAGCCAAGCAACAAGACATAACCTGACAGCTCTGCTCCTGGCCACGCGGCCGCCCGTCAGCCACCCAGGCCTGGCTGTCCTGCCATCCCTGCCCCTCCGAGCAGCTGGTCAGACCTAGGCAGGTGCCAAGGAGCAGGAACACAGGCAGGGGCAGGGGCAGGCTGGGCAGGGGTGTGAAGGGCCCTCAGAAGATGCCCCACCTTCCGGGCTGGAGTGGGGGGCTAGAGTTTGCAGGAGGAATTGGGGAGCAGCCTCACAGTGCGCCTCGCCCGAGGCGGTTCGCTGCTCAGCCTATTAGCTCTGCTGACCTTGCCCGCGCCTTTGTCTTTGTATTTTCCCCCTGCTGCTCTCCTTCTCAAGCATTCCCTTTTGTTGTCTTAGAGGAGGAGAAAAATGCCATCTCTTCCTGGAGCCCCTGGAGCTTGAACTCCTGAGCACTGGTGACACGCCCAGCCTCGGCCACCTTTCTCCCCGCATGAACTTGGCAGGGGAGAACCAGCCATTAAATACTGAGCAGGGGCTCAAACCAGCAGAGAGCGCCTGCCCACGCTGCGACCCCAGGCCTCCTCCTTTCTGCCTGTCCTTTGGAGAGAAGGCAAGAGCTGGGTAGCCAAGTTTTGACACGGACACATATGGCCTCCTCCATCAATCTGACTAATCAAGCATCAAGGAGAGGCACGGCCAACCTAATTGCCAGCCATGGCTGTCTCACTCCCTGCGACTTGAAACTGATACAGGTCTAGAAGACAACCAGGCCAGAGGCTGAGGTAGGATGACAAAACCAGAACTTCTTCAAGTGTCCTGGGTGTAGTCCCTGTTTGTGGGGGAAGGGGCTCTGCTGTCCCTCCAACAGTGTGCACCCCAGACGGCTACAGCGCTACTCTCCTGTTCCATGTCATGAGGGCTAACACAGCTAAAGATGGTGCTTTGAGGGCTGCCAGCCACTCTGTGGGGCAAGAGTAAAGTGCCTGGTGCCACCCTCCTGGAAGAGGGGGTGCTCCAAAGCCCTGGGGAGCACAGTCCTTCCCCCACATCTGTGTTCTCTGTGGCCTAGGCCCCCTACAAATCAGGGGAGACCAGGCAGACCTAACGGAGCAGCACCTACACAGGACTGCCTGGGAGGATGCAGGATGAACCTAATCCACAACACTGTTATTTACAAGGAACAGCCCGAAAACCTTCTTGCGGGCACCCATTGTCTCTGCTCCTGCCCGAGTGCGCCTTCCTTGGGGCCCTGACTGACAGCTGACATTCTCCTATTTATTATCAAGAAGTACAAGTTTTGATGTTATCAGAGTGGAAAAACAGCCCAAATGTCAAAGTCTGAATATTTTCCCCAGTTTCTTTAAATGACATCTTACTTCCCTGCGTTTATTGTAGTGGGGCCACTCGTGGTTACGCAAGTCCAGGGCAGCCAAAGGCAGATACTATTGAACTTTGTTGGGGTTTTGTTCCAGCATCTTCCACATGCTGCAATTTCTGCCCTTTTCGTAGTAAAGAATTTCAAATAATTCTGTTATAAATGACTAAATCTGGGGCTGCTTAACAGAAGAGAGCCCAAGCTGACCCATTGCTGTATTAAATTTTCATATGAAAAGAAGACTTTACACATGCAGCCAAAAGGGCAGAGCTCAGCGCTCCTGTCGGGCTCCCAGAGACAAGCATTTTCTAGCTCTGCATGCATAAAATGAGCTACAGTAGGTGTCAGTAATTAAACGATCATGTTTCAAAGTCTTGACAACAGTACAGAAGCAGGAGAACAAGACGATAATTTCATTAGTCTGAAGAGCTAAGTCATAATTAGGTGCCTTTCACAAAGTAAAAGGCATGGACAAAAGGTACCATTTCTGCCAGGCCAGGTCTGCAGCGCAGGAATGAAATCTAATCCAGGGTCCCGGGTTTACGGGGTTCACCCATGGGCAGGAGACTGCAGTCAAAGTCTGGCCCGGAACAATCAGGCTTTCTTTGGGGAGGCTGAGAAAGGAAATGATATAGAAATGGGCTGAAAAAGTCGGGAACAATGGGATTCATGGGCCATTGTTACAGGGAAACCTGAATTCCTCCCCTGGTCCTGGGCTCAGAGAGGGGCGGCCACCCCCACCCCAGGAGGCCGGCCTGGCTCACAGGCTCCACTGCTTCCCTGCCCCACGCAAGTCATTAGCTACATTATAAACTGACTTTGGTAAAGTAGCGTTTATTTAAAACTAAACTGTTGGGATGGGCACTTCATGGAATCATTAATGTGCAGTTTGATGTTTCTGTCAGTTTATTTATCTCTGTCTTTACTTGCTGAGGTATTTGCATATTTAATTGATCAATATGCTCTCGGCTCCTCTTGCACATCTGCCAAGCTGGTCCCAGCCTCTTACACCCCTCATTTCTCAAACTGACAGCTCTCTGCCCGCCACCTCCTCCGGAAGCCCAGGCACCAGGAGCGACTCTCCAGCAGCAAGGCTGCCTGGCCGGCCAGCCAGCATCACTGCTGAATGTCTATTAATTTTCCATCCTCGGATAACGTATAGCCTGGAGTAAGGAGAAAACATTTTCAGTGTCTGATCTGTAGAAAGTTCTTCAGACAGATTTTCCACATGGCTACACGTCACAGTGCGAAGCGCAACATGTGTTCGTCGTCCCCCATTCAGCATCTGTCACTGTCTCGCTCCTGCCTCCTCGCAGCCTTGAATTGAGGCTTCTTATCAGCAGTGTGTCAGAAATCCGCGCTGCCTTCCCTTCCTTGTTTAATCTTTTATTAAGAGCTACATTGTGAGCTTCTGATAGCAAATGTCCTCCACTTCATCATTCATAAATCGGAGTCAACATCAATAAGGTGGCGCTCAACGAAATCAAAAGCAGCGTGGGTAACTGCCAATGGAAATGTCTTAAATTTTCTAAACAATCAGCTGGCATTTCTTGATGCCAACAGAGTGCCACAAAGCCCCATTATGTGTGTTGGATGGCTAAGAACATAAGGAAGTTGTTCCCCTCAAGTCCCCGCCTGGAGATTGATTATGCCGAAAGACACAGAGGCAGAGGCCACCGTCCTGGAACAGCTTGGGTAATTTCAAACAGGCCCAAAGAACTACCAACCATTTGGTTAAAACATAAATAAATAAAACCTTCTGCATGTGCAGTGCGAAGGCAGCAAGTTGCTGCGAGGGGAAGCCAGGAGGAAAAGGATGGCCCTCCCAGTTGCTCTTTGGAGCAGCCAGTCCACAGCCTGAGGAGGACAAGAGCCAGAAATGCAGAGTCCTGCGCCTGGGGCGAGAACGCCCTGGGCCACTGGGGCAGAACTGCACTGTAGGCCGATGTCAGGAAAGTCGGGGTGCCACGTTCCAGGCAGGGACCCAGCCTTTCCTTCTGCGCTCCTCAATGATCGTCATGTTATTTCTCTCTTCTTTTGATTGATGTTTTAGTCTGAGCTGTCATTAGTTAAATTAATTTTCTCTCAAAGATAGTGGAACAAGGTCCACAAAGGCAAATCTAGTGAGACTGTAAAAATAGACCATAATTTGGAGGAAATTCAGATGCGTTCCCGGCTCTTGTCATCACAGCAGAAGAACGCTTTAATTTGATATGAATTCCTCAAGAGAAACTTTAAATTAACTTAGATTTAGCTGTGTTTGAGGGATAGCAATTCAAAGCAACAAAATAAAATACTATTTGCTGACTCCAGTGTTTCTATGTTCATCCTCCTATATGTTCTTTTTTATTTTCTGCTCAGGCTAAATAAATGCCAATATTCACCTTGAAAGAGTCATCATAAAGTAACTCCCTTGGGATATAAAAATATACTTCTCTCATCTTCCAGCCAAACAGTGTCAGATGAAGTTAAAAGACCTGGTAAATGTGCTAAAATCTGCTTATGTGAATTATTTTTTTCTGGGATAATGGAGCAGCCATCAGCTAAGCTGCCAGGACACTAAGAGAAATGCAGGCTGGTTTAGAACCAAAGGGTGTAGGAAGGTCCTGGGGAGTCACAGGGGGCAGCTGGGAAAGGCATGAGGGGTGCAGGGACAAAGACAGAAGCCACAGATTCTTCAAGAGTTTGCACTAGCAAAGACCTTGGGGACATCTGGTGCAGCCCCCAGGGACAGTAAATGCCTGGCAAGAGTCAGAACAAGAGGGGGCAAGAACGAGCCTGGGACCTCCATCTCCTGCCTTCTATACTCACTGCCTGATACCAAAGGGCCTCTTGTTTCCTACACTTTCAGGATGTTTAACTCAAGCCTCTTTCGTTAGGAAATCCCATTTCCTAAACAGCCGACTAGATTTCTGTTCTGTGGTCAGGATTTGTCTTTATGCACCTTCCTAGGTACTCAACATGAGGGTGTTCCAAATTGCGCCGTTGGTGACTGCTCCTTAGAATCGGCTTACAAACTTCTTTGATCCACACAATGGGCAGACTGGCTAAACTTCTAGAAAGGGTCACTGTGCGTGGGGCTGAGGACACACCTGGGACCACTCCAATTGAGGGTGACTGAACTTGCTGAGGTCCCAGTGTAAACCTGGAGGACCTGGGACACCAGAAACACGCAGCAACCAACACGCAGCAGTGCCAGGTTCAAATACATAGGAGCCAAGGAAGTCAAGCACGAACCCACCAACCATTAAGACAAGTGGAAGGGCCAGCTCTGCATAACCCTGGCAAGGTGCCTCCGTGAGGCACGCCCTCCCAGAAGAACTGCTCTCAAATGGAGGAAACTCTTGACATCTAAATAAGTGGGTCCTTCCAAGTCGGACGGTCGAGCGCTTCTGCAGTGTCTCATCACAATGTGTGTGGCCCTCTCAGCCGAGAACAAGCCAGAGGCTGCAAACACAAGGCTGACATTTTCACATGACTTACCACCACTCCAGCAATGTCATAATTATGACGCCTAAACTCACCCTGTTTATTTGCAGGCTAGAGAAATGCATGATTGTTTATTTTTATTACAAATATTGATGGTAACTCACAGGCATTTACTTCATTGCCATTTCAAGTGAAATTGCCCATCATAAAATATCTCTAGAATTCTGATCCTGATTAGCTTCCCGAGCTGGTCCAGGGTACGATCCTACCATTTGTCTTAATTTTATTTTGCTCTCCCTAACTGCACACACCACTTCAGGAATATCTGGAATTTTGTTTTAATTGTACAGCTTTCAACTCCACCACATTTCTCTTTGTGTTGAAAGCATCCCGGTGATTTATCCTCATTATTGTGTAAATAGGTTTCGGCAGTTCTCAGTAAATAAAACAAAGACTGACAGGAGGAGAAGAGGGAATTTGCTTTCCTACCAATTAGAGTAGCCTTAGGCAGTACTTTTAAGAGGAGATAAATCCTGCAAATCACTAAAATGATCCTGTCACATGCACCAAATATTAAAATCGCACAGCGGCGCCCTCGGTACAGTTTGCTCTGGTTTAATGAGTTGGGGTGGGCCTCACTGCGAGGGCTGCAGCTCACAGTTGGGGACCCCTAACTGACAGCAGAGCTCACACCCAACCACAGCTTCCCAACCAGCGTGGCCAGATGGAAAATCACAGTCCAGGGGAATCTGCAGCTTTTTAGTTAGCGAACATCCCCAAACTGTCCTCTTGCCTCCTACCTGTAACATCTCTCCCCATGATGAACGCACATAGACCCCACTTCCTATTAGCAGAGGTAGTGCTTTTAATGCCCAACACGTTATTTTGAAGCACAATCTGGAGTCTGTGCCTGTTAAAGAAATAACCTGTTAAGTTCTTCAGCAGGGCAAGTGCTAGGGAAAATGAAGATAAGTTTACTTCACCTGGTGGGATACTCAGCCTCCAGCAGGGCACCTAGGAGGCTGTGCCTGACGGTCAGTCAGCTGGAGAAGCACAGGGATTCCTAGCCCTTCATATGCATTCTCCAGCCTCCCAGCTGGCTCACGGGCTACCCAGCTCTAAGGCAAAACCAACTCACCGGTGAAGGAAACACTTCAGGTTTCAAATTAATCATCTCTCAGGCTGGTGTGACGTGCGGTGCCATGACCTGCCCTCCTGTGGGCATATGGATTACTGAAGCTTTGCAGGCTTGGTGGCACCACTTATAATGCAGTTATCACAGCCAAAAAGATGTTCATCATGGAACCTGCAGCCATGGGAAGCCCTGGAATGGACAGCCCAATACATAGGCCCAGTGTTTTATTTTCCAATAACTATTTTTGCTCTGTCAGTCAGCTCTTACCTGGTGACAATGACACTAAGTGCTATTAACAACTAGTAGCCTGTTGCAGCTTCTCTGAGGTCTTTATGAGCACATAGCTAACTGCACAATAAGGACTCCCATCACCTGAGGCCCTGGGTCAGTCAGGTGTTATAACAAAATCAGACACGGAGGATTTGTGCACAGCAAGAACTTGTGTGGTAGGGTACCCAGGTAGAATACCATAGAGACCTTCTGCATCAGCTTCTCTGCCCTGCACTTAGGTCTACACCAAGCTTCAACGAATGCCAATCTACATCCAACTAGATAAGGGGCCTCCTGCTGTACTAGAAGAACTTAAGGCTCACTGGTAACACTCCATGAACTTATTAACACTTTCTTTCAGGATTTGAACTGAAAGATGTGCACAAGCCAGCGAAGCACACAACAAACAACAAAAGACAAAGTTGTGGCTTTCGTGAGAGTCACTGAGCCAGCTCATCCTTCTCTTGACGTCTGAGTTCTAGCTTCCAACCAAAGTTCCATTCCACAGGCATCAGACATACTCATTTGAAGCTGCTAAGTTTTTTAGGTCAACAGCGATTAGGTATTGGCAGCCTCATGGGCTTTGACCCAACATTTCATGCAAAGTCAATGATGCCTACTAACCATACGGCCAATTTCCAAAGTAATTATTATCTTCTATATATTAAATGTCTAGAAGGGCCCTTGGCATTGAGACACTTGGACTGAGATTCCCTCCTAAGTGAAGCTATTGAACATTATGCTTAACAGCTGTGATTAGCTTATTCCATAAACTTGTGTGGCCTCCCCCCTCCACAAAGTTTAGACTAAACCACATAAAACAGTATCAGACTGTCAAGTTCTGAGCCTCCTCTATGAGGAAACACACTACAGGCATTTCAGGGCATTGGTTTTAAAATGTTGATTGGAGAGAATGTGATTTCTGATGAGCACAGTCCACATCCTAAAGTACCTCTGGGAGGCACTTGCCTGTTGGCCTGGGAGCCTCTGGGTAGCAGGAGGACCTCCAGGAGTCCAAGTTAGTGGAACCTCAATTGGTACACAAGCCAGCATAGGCAAAAACATATTACTGCTGGGCCAGGACTCTGGAATGGACTTCAAGCCTCAGGTAGAGAAAACAGAGACAGAACCCGCAAGATGACCAGCGACTAGACTCCTCGGCTTTCTCAGCTCTGCACTTCCTGCCTCCAAAACCCTGCCTATGATTCCTAAGGGCTGCCACTCCCAGAGGAGAGTCACATGGCTCCAGATGACAATTTCTACCATCTGTCATAGAGAGTAACATGGTTGGTGGGAGGTATCTGTATAGCTTCTTTTTCTCTTATTCAGAATTCTTGTCCTTCAACCTAGAGGGCCCTTCCCTAAGCCATTTCTGAGGGTGCACAGCCCCTCCTCCTCATAGTCCAGGATCCTTGAGCCCCCAGGGGCCCTGCACTGCTACCGATGACCCCAGTGGCACCCCCTATACTTCTCCTGTGTCACAGTCATTTGTTCTTCCCATACCTACCGGGCACACCAAGGGACACGAGATTAAGGAAATGGGGTGGTTGGGTGAGCTGATAAATGCAAATATCTATAGATAGATCTATATCATGCTAATACACAGATACAGACAAGGACATAAATCCATCTATTCTTTGGAGCAGGAACACTTTTAACCACCTTAACTCAAACTAATAGATTTTCAATAAATATTTCTTGAATAGATGAATATAAAATTAGTTATTCCTAAAGGAATAGGAGCACCTCTTTAAATAGCTCCTTCTACTGCAAATGCAAATTTTCACTGAGTAGGGAACCAATACGAGTTTATAATAATGAAAATTTTCTGAAGAAAAGCTAAACTCATCCATAAAACAAGATTCCACTACCACGTACGTGGGGCGAACAGAGCAATGTTATGCCTCCCAGGAGTGAATTCATTCCCAGCAGTGATATGGTCTTTGGGTTCAGTTGACCCTCAACCTCAGTCAGGGTTCCCCTTGGCTCTTGCCTACTCTGCTCCTCTGTTGATTCTAGGCTGCAGGCTTGAGGAACAGTGTGGCTCGATCTTGGCTTTGATGGCAACCAGGGGGCCCCTGTAGAATTCACACATGTTACCCAACATGGTAGCCACAAGCCACAGGTGGCACTTGACGTGTGACAGGCAGCTGGTCCTGGTGGTCGCATGATGTGTACATCATCTGATGCACACCAACACTTAGCCCAGCAGAAAAAAAACTAAAAATACCGCAATAGTTTTTTACATTAAGTACTATTCTCCTTTGGCTATGTGGAGTTAAATAACTTTTTAAAAATGTATTCAGTACAGGGTCTACAGTGTCTCACTACACAGATCAGACTCATAGTGATCCTCCTGTTTTCAGCCTCCCAAGCACTGGGATTACAGGCGCATGCCACCATGCTCAGTCTCAATCACCATCTCAGCATGGCCTAGGGGTGGGGCCAGCATGGCATGCTAGGGATCAAACCCCAGTTGCTGAGCCTGCCTAAGCAGGTGCTTTAATCCACTGAGCTATCTGGCCAGCCCTAAATAAAACTCTTATTAAAATTGATTGCACTTGCTTCTCTTTATTTGGATAGTGTGGCTACTGCAAGGTTTAGCATGGTGTCTCTGGCTTGTATCTGTGCGGGCACCCTCTGCCCACAGGCCAGCACTGGTCAGGAAAGCAATCAGCTTCTCCATGGTGCAGTCCTTGATCTGGCCTCACATCTTCAGATGAGGAAACGAGAACGGAGCAGCAGCCCAGGCCCTCACACGCCGTGCCTGTAGCACAGCAGCCTCCCTCATCCTGCTGCCTCACGGGAGACCATGTAGCTCACGGAGAAGGAGGGTGTTGGCCTGTCCAGGAAGATGGCAGGGAAGGGAGCGGCGGCAGCAGCGGACCCAGAAGTGGCCTTGCTACCCCGACACGGCAACTTCCCTCCCCGGGCTGCCCTGGTGGGTCGGACCCCCGAGACAGTATTTGTTCCATTAATGCAATGTTCAGACACTAACACTGCTTCACATTCCAGAGTGATTCCAAAAGTGATTTCCACAATATGATTTACATACTAGCCGAGTGTAAATTTAGAATAATTTGGCCTGAATGATCCTTACTAGAATAGATGGCCACAAGGAAAGAATGGTGAATAAAGAAGCCTTACTCAGAATCTAAGCAATTTGCTGGCAAACACAAGCAGCATTTCCCCAGATTATAATTTACACTGTATTAACTGTCAAGAGCGCTTTTGAGAAATATAGATAACAATTCAGATGCAATCGATAGGGAGTGACAGTTGATTTTAAAGCTTAATGCAAGACAAGAAAGAAACGACTGGGGCATCGGCTCTGGAAGAATAAATTTGTTTTGTATTTGATTTTTGTGTTAAATTTATTACTGCCAAGAAGAGCTCTCTTTCAATAATATTAAGAACAAGATTGTGAAATTGCAACATGTTCGTCTCCCACAGTTTTCACAGCATTTCCAATATAAAATGATGCCCCTGCTCAGTACTATGTATAGATCCGATTAAAGCACTACGGATTCCTCTAAGTTGGAGTTTCCTCCCTGCACCGGCTACCTCCTCGTGCCTCTGGGTACTGGGTGAGCACTTGGGGGTCCATCCTCTCCTGGGAGCTTGCATGCCCACGTCTGAGCCCGAGGAGGGGTCCATATGTGATGGAAAGAGGCAGCGGTCTCCCCACTCGGCCTTAACAACAGGCTCCCTGCCTGACACAAAACACAGTTTGTTGTTTCTGAGTGGAAACAAAAATTTAAAAAACCATCAGGCTCAAGCTTGACGGTTTGATTGAAAAGGGTAGGAGGGTGGTGTATCCTTGTCACAGTCACCAGCAGCTTTTTTCAACTCTGTCAATGTGTCCAGTGTCTATGATCTTAGGGTTTGATGTTCCTTCCCTGCAATACTACGAGAAACTTCCTTGACAAATACCAAGGAAAAAAAATTCTCCCTTGTAGCCCAACTCTATTATACTTCTTATTCTTTCCCTCCAGCTGGGGTTGCCTCTCACAAGTCTACACTCTCAAAAACCCACCAGCGTGGCCAGAAATGAAATGATGGAAGTTGCCACAGTTCAAACTTATCCATACTTCTCACTTATGACATGATTGATTTTCCTTCAGCGTGCTCAAATATGGGATTGTCTCCTTTCTTTTTTCGCTGTGGAAACAGCTAATGTATACAGCCTTGGCCTGCCAGAGAAGGGGAAGCGGGTTGACATGTAGAAGAACATCTGAAATGAATACGGATGAAATTTGAAAGTGCAATTTTCCATCTGTCAGTCACCTTTCAAAGGGACCCGTTAACCACCAATCGGGAGACCCTTAGCAAGGGTGTCCCCATTTGCCACGCTCCATGCAATGGGACTCTTGGCCTCATTAATCAAGATATTAGCCGCTGATCAAAGTTTTGCACAGGTACACTGCACTGGCCCAGAATGCTTCAGGGATATTTTATTGCACTTCTCTAGGTGCTATTGATAATTTATATTTTGAATGAAAACAAATGTTCTCCTCTTAAAGAGAATTTGATTAGGTGATGACAAAATCTGTTTCTCTTGCTCTGATGGTGGCACGCATTGGATCCCCTCCTGGAGCTGCCTCCTAAGAAAATGTGAGGTGCTCGGCCATTAATAATGGATGGTCACCCCAACCCTTTCTGGCCACAACACCGAGATGCCTCGAAATACAGCCAATTAAGGTTTATTTAATTATTAAGGTTGAATAAATAACAGCGAAACATGTTAAAAATCTTTCAGTTCCAGTCAATCATAATAAAAAATTAATGAGACTGGATAGAGAGCCATAAAAACTGATAGACTGCTATCGTGAATTATAAATTGGTATTGATTTTTTCCTTTGCAATAACACTCTCAGGTAATCGTACATTGTCGCATGTAAAGTGCACTTTCCTGGTCGAGACTAATATTAACTATCAAATATAGATGAGACAGAGGCATTTATGACACTTCAGATTTCACAAACAAAAAGCAAAAAATACAATTTGTGGAATAATAGCGGCGCTGAACAGAGAATCCTAGGGTGTTTATGGGAGCTGGCCGGGACCCCACTGAGCCGTGAATTCATAAGACACAGTTACCTTATTCTTCTCCTGCCATTTCTCCTCTGATATGTTACCTTGTTAGTATCACTAAGAAAAGCATAAATATTTTTTATTATTTGTGAGGCTCATCCTGTCTTGCTTAATAGACAGGCCACATGGAGTTAAAGCCGTATTATATGACCTGGTGCCGAAGTGATCATTCAAAAACCCAAAGCACATATTTTATACCGCCTGGCTTTATTAATTCTAAGCCCCCAAGAAATAGCGGGAGGATTTTCCAGCTTTCTGTTTATTGAAGTAACATGGAAACAAATAAGACATTTCCCTAGGCTAGCTCAGATAAAGTGGACAATTACTATTGGCATTCCACATGTAAATATTTAACACTTCACAGCTAGTTTGCACCTAAATACCCATTAGATGTTGCTACAAGCCTGGACACCATTTCCCAGCAGAGCCACATGGGTCGTCCTGGGCAATGGTTATTGGATTAGGGCGAACACAAATCTCCTTCTAAATAGCGCTGGAAGGGGACTCAACTGGGAGGAGAGGGGATGTACCTGAGCAGGCTGCTTCTTGAGTGACACAAACCAACTTCACCAAGGAAACAAGGACAAAGCCGCTATCAGCTGGCCCCGTGCCACTCGCCTGGCTAATTGATAACCCATCGCTGCAGTTCGTTAGTAGTGCTGATCAGATTTTCCTCATTTGGGAAGAAACATAGAGGAGATATTGTGGATGTGGGAAAATATGGCCGCCTGTCCGAGTTCTACTCCTACCTCCTTCCTGCGCGGCCTGACCAGAGACCAGGATAGAGAGGCAGAAGGCCACCATCCCGTTCGGACAGGAGTGTGTCAGTTTGTAGCTCACACAAGTGACCCGTAAGTCAACTCTACAGATTCCCAAAACAATGTAATCGCCCCTTTCGAGCAATCTTTTGCTTCTCCATCTTCAGCTACAAGTATATTTTTAATGTGCACAATGTGGTCAGAGTTAAAAATGTGCTCATTATTTGCCCATTCCAATTCTAAACACAGATGGTTAAGATTGTCCTTCTGAAGGCAAAGTCATTCTGCCCCTTTCCTGGCATTTAGAACTTGGAACTGAATGGACTGAGGTTTGTCTTTTAAGAGGGTGGATTTTCATCCTTTAACTTTCCCAGCACTGGAAAAATGCCATGTGTACCTTCACACAGCTACCCTCGATGGGCAAGGCCTGATTTTGGGGGGACACCCTCTCTTCATCTGTCTTGCCAACAAGGAAGCAAACCCACTGGCCATGCACAAGGAGATCGCAACCTCCCATCCAAATGGGGATACTTCGCCCTGCGAGCTCATCCTGGCCACCCTGGTCGCCCTGGTATGCAGACCTCACTGAATACCGAGAACAACTCTCGTTACCTTCCAGGGAGCCTCTGGGGGCCGTGCCTCTCCACAGTCCTCCTACAACCTTTGGTCCTGAAAAAAGGACAATGCCTAGAAGCTGGATGCGACCCATCAACCATCACCCTGCCTCTCAGCAGAAGGCCCCATGCACCCACTCACCTGGCTTGGGCAGCCCAACTGAAGTGGCCCAAGATCAACTCTGACTCGAAACAGCCCAGAGGCTGACACAGGGGGGCTGGCAGCCAGATGGCACTGGGCTCCTTCTCACCTAATCCAGGCCGGTGCGGCCCATGCCGACCAGGGACCCTCCACAGCATACCATCGGCTGCCAGGGACCCAGGGTCCCACTGGGCCACAGCGCCCACCGCCGGGCTCATAGCCTCCCAGAGCCTGGCTCCTGGCCCTTCCCTCCTCATGCTGACCTCTGCGCTCTGGAAACAATTACTCCTGGAAGGCCTGTCAATATCATTATTTTTACAAGAAATCAATACGCCTCACAAAGTTAATGGGGGATTCAGGCAGGGAGCGTTTACCTCCTCACTGTCAGGGCTCCAGCTCTGCTCAGCACCGATGACAGATCCGCAGACACCAGCAGACAGTAAGCAACGCGTGGAGGAGCTGGCGCGGCAGGCAGGCGTGGAGGCCGGCAGCAGTGCGCTAACGAGCCGCTGGGGGCCCGGGCCACGTGGGCTGCAGGGCCAAGGGCCATCCGGGCAGACACCCCAGCGCTCTGCCCAAATGAGCCCTGGGTCCCCTCTGTCCAGCGAATCTGAGCCTTCCACAACGTGACACAGCCTCCTTGGGCACAGACTGTCTTACTACGCAGGCTCCCTAAGCTGGGACAGGACCCAAGTGAGAGTGGGCAGCATCCGCTCTCTTCAACAAAAAGGACCACTTTTCCACCTAACCCCCCCCCCACATCAAGTACTTAGAACAAGAAAAAAATACAAAAAAAAATGCATATTCATGTCAATCATATACATAGAAATAGAGATACACACACACACACACACACACTCACAAACCAGAAAGAGCTATACTAACAAGCCTAAAATCCAGACTGGTGGGGTTCAGAAAACCTCTCCCATCACCAGTTTGGCAGATTCAAGCCAAATCTCAATACAAACATCTTAACACATCAATTCTGGGCCATTTTTTTCTTGTCACCCCATCAGACTTGCTAACCATTCTTCTGAGCTCTTGCTAGACACCCAGTAGCTCCCCAACCTGGTCCTTCCCCCCAGCCACAGTTAACAATTAAATCAGAAATTAAAGTTATGAAGTTATTCAAGGTACAGAACACGAGCAGGCTCTAGTCCAGACTGACATGCCACCTCCAACCGTTCCTGGACCCTCGCCGTCCTGCTCTGTCGCGCTGTCCCTCAGCACTCAAGTGGTTGAGGAGAGTGCTTCCAATCTTTGGCTCACTGCTGCAGCCCCACATATCCACTCCTGGGGCACAGGTGCCAGCAGAGCTATGGCCAAGGCTGCTAACAGAATGGATTTGCCCACACGGGGCTCAGCTGGAGACTCAGGGCCCAGTGCCAGCTACTAATGCATTGTCATGGGCATAGTCCTCCACTGCCCCCTCTCCACTCCCCGACACCTGCCTTCTAGGTCATTCTGCAGGAGTCCCAGAGAACAGGGTCAGTCCTAGATGGAACAGCAAGGCAGGCCTCTGCCCGTTTCTTCAAATGTGGCAGTGACCACAGCCCCATGTCCATGAGGAACCTCCAGTCCAGCTTGGCTCCTTACCACTGAGGGTGGCCAGAGAGACAGTTACAATGGTCTGATAGGCAGAACTTCCTGGGCCTTTCTAGTTATGTGGCCAACTGGGAGGGAGCCAAAGAGTCTCTGTGTCACAGACTCCTAAACACTGGCTCCGAGGACTCCTCACTTTGCTCTTCTGTCACCAGAACCTGTCCTGGACACTTCTCCACCTCCTCTTCCTGGTTTCCCTCTCTTCTGCCCCATCTACTTTCCCATTATGGATTCTCCAATCCCGGTCCTTACCCACCTACATCCCATTTCAGCAACCTCGGTGTCTACTCAGGCTCCCTAGAGCTGAGAGTAGAGCCACCAAGGTACCAGGAAGGCACCAGCATCCTCAGTGCCAATAGCAGGAAAGAGTGCCGAGGGGTAGCTGGAGGCTGGAATCATTGCAACAGGAGTAGACAGCTAGGAAGCTGTTGCCCGAGCCTTTACACCAGAGTCTGCCATGGAAGCAGAATGCAGATCCCATGATTGATTTGGGGGAAGTGGTGACCACGGCTCGTACATCAGGATGTGCGCCCAGGAAACCCAAGCTCCGGTAACCTTCAAATACTCTCTCCTGCACGGATGGACAGATGGGGATGGTGGCCTAAAGACAGCTTTGCAAACAACAAAGCGGTTGAAGCTGGCACAGGCATTTCCATAAAGCTTCATGCACCAAACGGGTCCATGGCTCTTCCCAAGCAACCCTGGCCCACCTCAGAGTCCGACTATGCACACAAGGTCAGTTGCCACAGGGCCCCTTCAGGCCCCATGGGCTGGCTCAGTGCTCAGAAAGTCTACCACAAAGTACAGATGAGACAGGGTCCTCAAGGGTCTCAACTGTGTTTTCTCTGGGCAGAGCATGTTGTCACCCAGCCCCTGGCTCCCAAGGACAGACCCAGAGATGGGAAGGGACGCTCACTCATCCCCAGGGAAGTCTCTGGAGCTCCGCTCCCTGCTATCAACAGTTTGGAATTTACACTGGTCCTTTACATCATTACCAGGCTCTTCACAGCTTTTTAGGGCCCTTAATGCAAACCACATGCAGAGCGGCCTCCTCGCCCAGGCGCCAGCAGCTGCCTTCCCATTGGCTCCTCCGGATGGGAAATCGAGGTCTCGGAGGAGAAAAAACAACAAACAGACCTCTTGTCTACAAAGCAGAACTCAAAACATTTTTCATGCATTCTAGGCTTCTCGAGAAGCAGCGGGCTGTTTAAAAAAATACCTGGCCCAAATTGAGCATTTGTTTGACATGATGGAAAAGTGAGTGCTATTTTCTGTTATATTGCCCCTATTCTACATCGACAAGAATATATTTTTCCCTGTTCCCAACTGATTTCACAGTAGTGAACTCCGTTTATGAATTATCTGACACATTTCTTGCAATTCTTCTGACAACAGTGCTCAGTGGAAATTTCAAGGCCCCTCTTTTCTGACAAGTAGAAATATCAATATTTGAATAAATTGTGGATTTTAAACTTCTCACTCTGATGCGCCACAGCGAGGAAGACTGAATTCTTCTTTTACTGGGTCTAATCCCCCTGAGCCTCAGGAAGAAATCTGTATGCAGCGTTTCATTACAAGAAAGCAGTACTGAGTGACATTTGAAACACATCTGAGTCGACCTGATGAAGTTTACTTCCTTCCAACAACAAATAGCAGCTTTGTATGATTCCCCCTTCTTGGGCGAAGATCGGCACAAGCACGGTGTCTGAGCAAAAAGCCGAAATGTGGATTCACAAATTGACAGGCCAATCTTTAAACAAATGTGTTTCTTGGGGGGAAAATGCAGCTTTGTTCGAGCTAAGCATTTTTCTTTTGCCTGACAGAAACATTCCGGGCCTGATTAGAAGGGCCTTGTTAGGGTCCGTCTCAGACACTGTGACTCCACATTTTAACAAGCATGCAAAGAAAACAGCATAAAGATAACAAAACATTGTCATTACCATCTCCGGTGACTCTGTGTGCCTTTTAACACTTGCACACATTTCTCCTGGCGACTCACACACAGTTGTGTGCACTGGGCAGGACCCAGCCCCAGCCCCAGAGGGTCCTAAATGAGGGACTCCATGTGCTAACAGCACTGCCGGACTGGTGGCAGCAAGCACCTCCAGCCGCAGAATCCTCTCTTCTTGGATGAATAAGCATGCACAGTTTATTGTTGCAAACATATGTGGTCCTGAGCGAGATGATGAATGGCCTGTACTTCCCAGGGAACAGCCAGCAAGCCTCTGCCTCCATCCCCTCCTGAGGGTCCTGAGCAGCAGCCTCCACCACTCCCGAGCTGCAGTCTCCTGAAATGCACTCCTCGTGGAAATAAATAGCACCGTGCAAGCCAGAGAAACATCAGGGCGTATGAGAAATGCTGCCCATCACCTGAGAGGGAGCAAGAGGACCGGGCGATGGGAGGGGCTCAAGCCAGGAACAAGGCTGGCATGGGACAGGTGACCCCAGAGGCTGAGCAGTTGCTCTCAGGATCAGCTTCCTCACATGTATAAGCGGATGGCAGGGGCTACCTTTCAGAGTGCGTAGGAGCCCCGGGCTGAGCACACACACGCACTCAGGAAGGCCAGTACCATCGGTTCGCTGAATCCTAGACTTTCCCCCCCCCTCAAGTGAAGCCTGAGTCCTTCCAACCAAGGCTTATTCTTTCATCTCACTTCTGGTCTGTAGGGAAGTTCTACCAGAAAATCCTAGATTGACAATCACAGTTTTTCCTCTTGACACATGGAGGGGAGAACTAGGCCCGGTGGTTCCAGAATTCACATCCTGTCTCACAAATCACCTCCTGCAGTTGGAAGTCCAACCCCATGAGAAAATCCAGGGCAGAAGCTTCTGGAAGGGCCTGGGGCCAAGTTGGGGCCAGTGGTCCAAGAAGACTCTGGGGTCAAAGGGGACGAGGGAAGTTGAGGCAGACAGAGTCTTGTGCATTTCGGACAGAGGGCACCAGAGTACCTGCAATCCACCAGTGGTGGAGGCAGCACCTGAAATTCGCCCGTGGTGGAGGAAGGGTGCTGGGGAAGGCTCTCCTGATGGCTTTCTGAAGGGCAACATCCATGATTGTGTCTTAAGGAACGGACAAAGGAGAAAGCCTGCATGGACCACTAGGCCTGTCAGAAGTTAGAGACTGGGTGGGGCTTAGTACTACAGGGCTGAGGGACACAGTACCTGATAAAACAGACACAAAATACACCTCGTAAGCTATGACCCTCTTCTTCAGTTGCTGTTGGCTGATATTCAGGCAGGGGTTGGGGTTTCCAGCCCCCGATGCCAGCCTCATCAATAACATTAGGGCAGGAGTGCGGGTGAGAGAGAGAAACCTGGACTTTCATTCATCCTCTTAGGACAGCTATCAGTGGCTGCTGTGGAACAGGAGCTGCACCACAAGCTCTGTGGCATGTGGCCTCGTTCTAACACAGGCGCCCAGAACACAGGACCTGGCCAGAAGGCACCACCAAATGAGGGAAATTTCAACTCCCAAAACTACTATTACTCAAAAGTAAGCGCAAAATCACCTTCTCCAGAACTGTCACGAACTGAAAACACATACAGACAGGCACAGGTACACACATACACGCATACCATGTAGGTCACAAACACACACAACTGAGGAGAGTTGAGCGGACCGGGGCAGTCAATTGGAAGGGCCCCGTTTGTCCAAGTGTGACATTCCGTGAAGTTTATTCTAATGAGCGGGAGCCCAAACAGCCATGCTGGGAGAGCACAGCCGCTGAGGCAACAGAAGAGCTGCGCCCACAGATGGCCAAGCATTTGGAGGAAAGCACAATATTTTATCTAAATCTCCAAATACAAACACATGATCACATACCAAACACACACCACCTGAAAACACCTGATGGAGGCTGGCGCTGCTTCTGTATCACCGGGAAACATGGGCTGTGTTACATTCTTGAGTGAATAAAGATGACAAGGGACCAGTAAGAGCAGTGACCTCAGCCCTGTGGGGACTGGTACCTTCTGGGGCTGAGCAGAAGCAGGCGGCCACCACGGAGGCAGGGGGGAGGAAGGGCTACCGCCTGTGCCCACACGATTTGTAAACAGAGAAATTGGGACTACCTCTGCTGAACAAGCAGAATGTATTATTGCCATTTTTCATTCATAGCAAGCAAGATGCAGAGAATGTAACGGGGCCCTACAGGGGATCAAAGGATAAAAGAAAGGGCCTGGGAGATGCCCTTGGAGCCAGAAGAGGTAGAAAACAATGGCATCCCTCACTACTGACTCAACGTGAAAACCCACTTCCACACCTTGGAAATCCCGGGTGCTATGGCTTGTAAGTAGATGTCCCCCAAAGCCTCATAGGGTCATGGCTGGGGCTCTGCGAGGTGACTGGATCTAGGGCACATGATACTGGGATCAAGGACATGACGCTGCAGTTGATCCATGGCGGGATGCTAAGATTAAGGCGCTGGCCCTGGGTGCTAGGGCTACCTGTCCTGAGGGTGGGTAGCTGGGGAGATAGGACATAAGTGACAAAAGCAAGGCCATTACTGCCTGTTTGCTGCTTGCTTTGTCTCCACTTTGCTTCCCAGCTGCCCTCCTGCCTTGGAGCGGGCCAGCTAAGAACTATTTCTGCTCTGTGATGCCCCTCTGCCGGCCACCTTGCCACAGGGCCAGCTGACGTGGGCTGACGCCTCCGCAGACCCTGAGTGCTAAGTAAATCAATCTTTCCCTCCTGCAACTTTGGCATCGGATGTTTTGTCTCAGCAACTAGAAAAGTAACTAAGATACCAGGCAAGGGGAAACTGGGGAAAGACGGGTGAACACAGGCGAAAGTTCTGGCTGGGAGGGAAGCTGAGCCCAAGGCATCTTTCCTCGGTTCTGGGGCCCAGAACAAGCACCTCCCTTCATTAACTTCAGCCTCCCTACCTTTGAAAAGGAGCTTACATTCCTCCCAGCCTT
>NDGN011310410.1:0-11768 GCA_002564285.1 Tympanoctomys barrerae
ATCAATCACTTTCCTCTTTGACCCCATAATCTCCTTGATCAGAAAATTTGGGACACTACCGAGCTACATGACATTATAGTACAAGTTCTCACATGTCCAGAGTCTTAATTGACCTTGGAAGGCTAGGGCCAAAATGTTGGCTTTCCTTGCAGCCCTCCTTTTTCTCTAATTTTGGTCTGCAGACTTAGGTTGTTAACCCTCCAGTAATCACCCACCCTTAATCCCAGCATCACACATCTAGATCGAGCTGCTCCTGAAGGAACCTCGTCCAGGACTGCATGAGGCTTTGGTAGGATGTCTGGACACAAGCCACGACAAAGCCCAAGTGTGCTGGGGCCCTAAGCGTGGGGGAGGGATTCAGAAAGCTCTCCGTGGAGTGACAGGGACACCCATGGGACATACAGCCTGTGCTGAGAATGGATTTGAACCAGGTCGGCCAGCCAGCTGAGTGGCTCCGCGTGGCCCTGTGGGCCAGTCTGTCTCTCCTGGCATCAACACCACCCCCAAGATGGCAGGAGCTGGCAGCAGTTTGCCTTCTGCTCCAAGAGCCCTCTCAGCCTGAGCTCGTCCAGGAGCTCACACTGCCAGATGCCTCCGGAGCCGTTCAGTCTTGAATTTCTCTACTTCACATTTGCAAGAGAGGCTCCTGATTTTGTGCCATGCCACACACCTCCTGCCAGCCACTTCCTGCTCTTCAGGGGCCATGCAGGGTGGTTCCACAGGCCTGTGGGCACGTGGGCAAGGGCGAGCATCCATTGCCTCTGCCATGTTTTGTGCAAACCTGATGGAAGAGCCTGCTGTGGGCTAACGAAAGGCGGGATCCTCTCAGCAGACACTACCCAGGACATGCTGCTTGGCATGCAGCCCGTAGCCAGAAAATGCAGCCCTGTCTTTTGAAGGAATGTTGTTTGCTTGAGAGAAGAGCTCAGCACCCTGAGAGTAAAGTGGGGCACCCCCTGGAGGCTGGGGTGCTCTGAACTCACTTGCACGTCTGCACAGACTCAGCTTCAAGCATAAAGGGGAGACTGGCTTTGCATGACTGGGTGCAGGCCGTGCTTTTAGACCAGTGTGGGCCAGGGAAGCCAGCCCCCAGCGTGGACACTGTGGCTGTCACAACTGCTGGAACCTTGGACTCGGGCTCCAGAGGCTGGCATTTGGCCCCTTTCTGCCCAGATCCAGGTGTGGCGTGGTGTGGGGGATCAGCCAAGGTAGATGCTTTTTAGCCCCCTGCAGGTGCTTGAAGCTGCATGGGGAGCAAAGGGGGTGTCTCATGGGCCCCACTCCTGGTTTTCTCTTTCTCAGTGTTCTGTGTGTAGCAGGAGGTCCGGCTTCTGAGACAGATGCTGTCCCTGGCTGCCTATCTCCTTTCCCAGGACCCCCTGGGGCCTCTTCTTTTTCTGCGCACAACCCCAGCTTTGCCAGGCCCTAGTTAGACCTACCTGCTGTTCTCAGCTGTGGGGAGACCCGCTGTCTGCCTCTGGCCCCCGGTTTCTCCTCCTGAGAACTCCAGGTGAACCACTTACCCCATCTGGCTGCCCTGCCCATCTGGAGGCTCAGCTCAGCTGGCAGCGGGGGACCTACGCAATGGCTGAAGGAAGACGCGAGCTTGTGTCCGGGCCACGTGGTCCTCTCCACAGCCTGTTGTGCTCATCCTGTCACCCCGCGCACCTGCTCTTGTCAACTATCCCAAGTCCACTAGTTCCTAGTTCACTCACCACTTTTTCGGGGATTATTTTCTTGGCTTCTTCCTCAGAGGTGACAGAGACCACCCCTGAAGAACTGACCACAGTTGAACTCTGTACTGAGTAATTTATGACTGGCTTATCAGTCTGATTACGGTCAGCTGGGCATGTAGGTGACTGTCAGACCCAGGTTGTCCAGGTGCCTGGAGCTCTGAGGCATTGTCTCAAGCTTCCTTTGCATCTCCCAGGTGTTGTATCCAGGGCGGGGTGCAGAGATGCCCAAAGCCAGCTTGATTTGCAGGCAGGGCATGATGGTGGCCAGGCCCCTGGAGGAACTCAGAAGCCCTGCAGTGCCACCTCCTTCACCTGGCCCACCTCACCTCAAACATTCCTCACAGGAAGTGGAGCAGTTGGGGTATATAGTACCCCTTTCCTTGGGGGCTTCCGGGGCTGGGAGAAGTGGTGTAAATCCCCCAGCCAGTGTGGGCAGTTGACAGACATCAAGCCGAGGGTCCAGTGACATGGTTGGGTGGTCACTGGTCTGTTGGGTGGTCAGAGCAGTTGGGCCTCCTGGCCCCAGCCTCCATCAGGGCAGGAGGAACAGGATACCTGTGCTGTCTGCTGAGCTGCCTCTGAGACCCCTTGGTTCCTTCTTGCTTCTCTCCCCCTTCGCAGAACAGTGTCACCTAAGTTGTCACAGTTTCTCCCTTTTGATCGCAGGTGTCTGAGCCTGTGCCTCAGAGAGCACACTGCTCCATTCTTTACTCATCTATCATTTTTTTCAGGCCCTGCTGGTGTGCAGGACCCTGGGCAAGGCCACCCCCCTCCGCCCAGATATGTCCACAGCTCAGCAAGCTGGGCTTTACCACCTTCACCCCTGCTCTCTCTCTCCTTCCTCTCAGTTTCTTAGCATCTGGTACAATTCTCTTCACTCAGAATCGGGGATTTTGGTATCTTCTTGGTTTGGCCAGAGTTGTCCCTTTTCCCCTGTTAGGCCAAGACCCAGGGAGCTGGAAGTCTGAGCTCTTCCGGGTGGGCCGTGACTGGGTTGGGAGAGGCAGAGCAGGCAGGAAGCAGTGGATTCAGCCTTTCTGGGGCCCCAGCCAGGCTGTCCCGGCCAGCACAGGATCACACTCCCTGTGCACACACCTCTGCCTCCCCTGCTCTGCCTCTGAGTTTCCCATCTGTACAGCTTTTCTCCTCCAGCCTGGTCCCGCCCCCCTCCAGGTCGGGCTGCTGCACCTTCTAATTGGTTTCCATGCCTCCACCCTGAACCTGAACAGGGCCCTCCTGTCCCTGAGCAGTGTGGAGCTCTGATATGATGCAGTCCTTCCCAGCAGGGCCTAGGCTGAGACATATCCAGCCGGTTAAGCCTCCAGAGCCAGAGCCAGAGGCCCCCACTCTGCTTGGCCCCCACGGCTGCCGGGGCCTCCAACTGGACCCTTCCCACTCTGCCCTGCTCCCCCTCCTTATCTGTGCTCCCAGCATGCATGTCTCCTTCTATCAGTGTATCGGGTTGGCATGCCTCATCTAAAGTGTATATATTACCTAATAAAATCCTTCTTATTTGGGATTATTGCATCAAATTTTAATTTCCTCACTCGAGCAGCAGCATGTCGGCCTGCCCGTCAGTGAAGGGCCGATAGAAGGTGAAAAGAGCGGATAAACTGCACAAATTACTGCCAGCCGATGCCTATCAGCCCTTTGACTGGAATTGACTGGAATTAAGGAGTGAGAAATAGGATTTTCTGCCTCAGAATCTGCTGTGGCAGCTCTCGTCGGAAGTTGCAGCAGCAGCCCTTCCAGCCCCTCCCATCAAAGGTGCCTCCCACTCCCAAAGCCACGTCACCCTTCAGGTCCTTAATCCTGCTGAGGAAATGTGTGTCAGGCTTCCGGATGAGCTGGCAGTGAGGGAGGGGGGCCTGGCCCCTGAGCCAGGCCCTGTTGAGGCTGCCCCCTGCTGCAACCACTGCCCTGATGAGGGATTCTTTGGCTTTGTTTTCCTACTGTTGTTCGTTTGGTTTTTTGTTTGTTTGTTTGGTTGGTTTTTTATGAGACTGGGTCTCAATATATATTTGATGAAACTAGCTTTGAACTCACTATATAGCTCAGGTTGACTTCAAATTCAAAGTGGTCCTCCTACCTCAGCCTCCTCTGGGTCCTGGGATTACAGGCATGTGCCACCATGCCCAGCTGAGGGCTTCTTTGGGAGAGGACAACCATAGGAGGGACAGACATGATCCTTCTAGAAAATTTGCAATTTCTGCCCCCACTTCCCACTCCTCCCCTGGGCATAGTCACTGGGCCCAAAGTTATGGCCTCACCCCTGCCAGAGAGCAGTGGGGCCACCGGGCCATCCCCCAGAAAGCCTTCTCTTCCTTCCCCAGTTCTCTTCTCTTCCTGCACCCCACTCACTCACTGCCTGCCCTTGCAGCTGGAACCCCTGAGCCTAAGTTTTCTTCTTGTGTACCCCTACAGCGGGGCCAAGGGAAAGACCTCTATCTACCCTACGTCTGCCCTGCTGGGGGAAACAGCAGGGACCGATGTGAGCACCCAGCAGGCGCCAGGCAGCAGCTGTGCTCCTGCCGGCTGCCGGCTGCGCCCATCACACACAGGTCACGTGTCTCCAGGATGGAGACTATGGGACGCTGGGGACTCCAAAATGCCATGGGCTCTTAGAGATGCCCTTTGTGTGTGACCTGGAAGGAGGCCTTGGGTTTGCTGAGAGGCACGCAGGGACTCCAGCTCTGTCCACAGGAACACGTGCTCTTACCACACTCACTGTATGTGACGCTTAGGTATATGCTGGTCACCGAGGAGTGGGGATGATCACGCCGCTGTCTAGACAAGAAATAGGGGCAGCTTGGAGGATGCAGACATAGGCAGGCCATCCAGCACAGCTGCGCCTCAGCTGCCGTCGCACCCAGCTGGACCTGGGCCTGCCCACCTGCTCTCCCAGCCGCAGCGCCCAAGAAGGCTGCCCTGCCCCGGCAGGGTGCCCTGCCAGCAGGCCAGGCAGGCCTACGCTTCCTCATTCCTGCCTCTTTGGAAATAAGTTGCAGTATATTGAAAATGTAATCACCGAGACTCTGAAACAAGCGCCGTGGGCTCCCCAAAGCCCCCGTGCCTCCCTGTTAATTCCTTCTCATAACATTTCCAGTCTTTCTGTCTGCACTTGTATTAAAAGATCAAGGTTTTATTAAAAGCGGATTTATTTGCCCAAAAAGAGATGAAACCCCAAACCTTGTCAGGAGCCTGGCGAAGCTCGCATGTGACTCTTCCTGCAACAGGAGCAGCCTGGTTTCCTGTCCTGCACAGCCAGCCCCTCCTGCCCAGGGGAACCGTGGCAGCCCCGAAGCGGGCTCCCAGAGCCCTGAGGCTTCAGGTATTTTGGGCCCAGGTCCCCTCTGTGTACAGCACTAGGCCAGAGGCCACTAGCCGGCTCCATGGAAGGAAGTTCTGTCTTCAAGAGCCAGTCTAGGAGAGCTAGGGTAAGCGGCTTCTGTCCCCAGGCTGCTCCTGAGACCTGACTCCACGCCAGCACCCCACAGCTCCATGGAGAGCTGGACACACAGCCTGTCCCAGACTCACAGCCTTGCTGGCACAGAGCAATGACCCTCGTAGAGCTGTCCTGATCACTGTTGCAACCACCCGTCCAGAGGTGATGTCACCAGATGGTGAGAGCCTTTAACCCGGTCACCTGAATTGGAATCCTGGCTTCACCCTTCACCCTTTGCCACAGGACCATGTATACTTCAATGTCCCCATCTGTACAGTGGGGCTGTCATGAGGGTGAAGCAATAAAATACACAGGGAGCATTGGCAGCACTGCTGAGCACAGCGAGAGTGCCCGCGAGAGGGTGGCACCTGTGCTGCTGGCTTTCCCCATCTCTGCACCTGGCCCAGAGCACACCCGTTAAGGGCATCTTTCTCTGGCTTCATCAAGGGGTTTTGCTAGGCTTGGTGGGGCACACCTGTAATCCCAGTACTCTGGGAGGCTGAGGCAGAGAGCAACTTAGCAATTTCAGCCATATCTCAAAATAAAAGATAGAAAAAGGAGCTGGAGATGCAGCTCAGTGCAAAGGCCCTGGGCTTCCATCCCTAATACCCAGTGCTACAACAAAAACAAAGACCAGACTCCTTCCACCTAGGCATCTAGCTAGAACTCTGGTGCCCCCAGGCAAGGGCCAGAGAAGGGGCTGGACCTGCTGTGCACAGCCTGGCTCTGGGCTATGGCACTTTCCATGGAGACTTGGCACCCTCCTGGAACACTGTCACTGTCCGTCATCGAGCCTTGGGGTGGGCAGGAGAGGCAGGAGTGACAGTCATGTAGGAGGCCCTGCTGTCCCAGAGCAGGACCAGAGGCAGTTGGAGGGGTGCTCCTGGCCCCCAGGGCAGAGCCCACGTATTAGAGCTGGACATGATGGCAAATACCAGGAACCCCAGCACTGGAGAGGCTGAAGCAGGAGGATCACCATGAGTTGGAGGCCACCTCGGGGTACATTGTGAGTTCGTTACATAGTAAGACTTCATCTCAACAAAACCAAAGAAACATCCATCAGGGACATTTGAATGGGCCTGTCATGTCAGGACTTCTTCCTAGGAACAAATTCACACTGCCGAGCCCTGGCCTGGAGTACCTTCTTTCCATTTCTCTCCCTAGTAAACTCCTACTCACCCTTCACGACCTGTCCTAAACACAGCCTTCTGTGTGCCACTTGGTGGCTGCTCGAGGCAGATGTCTGGGCTTTCTTGTGTGCTTCTGCATCTGAGCTCCAAGTGTGGACAGCAGCTGTCTGCACCCGTGTCCTTGACTCCTCCCCACAGACTGTCCAGGAGTGGAGGCCCCGATCCCCACCCGGTCACCCCAGCTCCTGGTCCTCCTATAATGCACTTCAGGAGAAGGGAGGGGGCAGGGCCACCAGGAAGGAACTGCAAGGTGGATGCTGCGGTGCTGCGTGGGGTCTGGGGCAGGGCCGTGGTGATTCCTGGTTGGCCTGTGATCCCTGGAGATCCATGGCCGGGAGTACCCATAGGATGATTGATCTGTGGTGTCTTCCTTTGCTCAGGTCTCAGTGAAAACAGAGTTCCACCATACTCATATTAAGGTAGGGCAAACTGAGGCCAGAGGGGTGCGGCCCCTGTCCTGAGGTCACACAGCAATCAGGAGCAGCTGCGATAGAGACCAGACTTCTTCCCACTGCCAGCCTCTCCTCCACCAGTTCCTCTCCCCTGTGTGGTTTGTGTACAAGGGAGACTAAGAAGGGCAGGGGCAGAGCTGGCATCCAAAAGGCCGGGTCCGTTTGCTGGGGTATGTGCTGGAAGCCCTCGGTACGCGGAAGCCCTCCTGGGCAGGCTGGTCTGCCTGAGGGAAGTGGTGGCTGCCTGGTCAGTGACAAACAAAGAGCAACCTGGGATCTGGAAGACCCAACTCAAGTCCCTCCTGTCTCCCACCTAGGGCACCACCGTGCGCGTGATCACTGCTGTGGACCAGGATAAGGGTCGTCCCCGGGGGATCGGCTACACCATTGTTTCGGGTAAGGAAATGCTGCGCCTGACCTCAGCCACCACCCAAGAGGAGCTGCTGTTGGGGTCTTTGTCCCAAAGTGCCCAGGAAGCAGACCAAAGAAGAGGAGTAGGGCAGGGGGCTCATGGGGCCAGCCAAGCTGGGAGTGTCTGGGCGGCTTGGGACCATGGAGCAGAGTGTGGCTGCTGTCCAGGGTCTGAGCGTTGGGCTCTGAGCCTGGGCCTCGGTGGCTCCCATCCAGCCTCCTTTGGTATTCTTGAGTTTTTCTGTTCTTGGTACTCTTGAGTTTTTCTGTTCTTGTTTGGTGAAAAGGGGGCAATTTTTACATAATTTTGGATGAAGTGGAGCTGTGGCTCTAGGTGAGTTCATGTCCTTCCCATTTCTAGCCATTACCAATTCATTGTCTCATCTGGAATGTATGGAAGTGTTTCTCTCCACTCAGAGTGCTTGGCTGGCCGACACTGGCTCCGAGCCTTTGGGGCAGCGCCCCCACACCCAGGCAGGCCTTCTCCTGAGCCACTGCCAGATCTGTGCTAAACCATCAGCAGGCTCACTCGGCTATCACATACCCTAGCCCAAGCTCCTCTGAAAAGCCCCAGCAGTGGGCACATGAGGCTTTAGGGGGACAGCTAGGTGCAGCTCACAACATGTGTGTCTGTCATCCATAAATTTGGAAGAATGAGAGGAAGCTTAAGGGTCAGATGACCTAGTACATGCAAAGAGCTGAATGAGTGTATATGAAGGACTTTATTGTAAGTGGTAGTTTATTGTAAGTGGCAGGAAGGCAGGCTGCCTGTCAATCTGGAAGCCTCCCCGGGAGGGCAGAATGGGGCAGGGCATCCAGGGGCTTAAGTCCTTCCTGAGTTCTGCAAATTGAGAAGCAAAGCCAGTGCCCCTGGTGACCAGGGTGCTGTGCTGAGCTCTAAGAACATCAGTAATCCCTACAGGCAATGGAGTTGGGCCAAGATTAGGTGGCTGCATGAGGAAGACCTTGGTCAAGGAAGAGGAGCGTCTGCTCCTGTCCTCACGGCCCCTGGGCTGCTTCCAGACATCTCCCAGCCTGGCTGGCACCTGCCTGGAATGGGAAACTCCTACAGTGACATTAGGAGCTGGTCCTCCAGGGCACTGGCACATCCAGGTGTGTGCTGGGGATGCTCTCACTAGCCCTCAAAGATGGTGCAGCCCTTGATTCCCCCTCCTTGGAGCAGGAGGCTGCAGGTCCTGGCTCTGGAGCCCTGGGTAGGGCCCTGAAGCTTGGAATAGGGGACAGCAGCGCATAACTACCCCTAAGGGGCTCCCAGGCACAGCATCCCCTAGGGCCACATTCCAAAGTGCAAACCAAAGAGTGAGTGGAGACCAGGATGGGAAACCACACAGAGAAGCATGTAGAGGCTGTGGCAGGAGGCAGAAACTTCTAGAAGGTCAGAGCAGTTAGCATAGCTTTGTAGGATTCCCATTGCCAACACAGATGTGCCTTGAGAGGCTTTGGAAAGGATGACAAATGGGTTCAGCCTCACACCAGCTTTGACTGATTGGTAAGGACTGCCTGAAAAGGATCATGAAGCCAAACAAGCTCGGTGCAGTATTCAATTGGTAGAGCCTGCTGTGGGTGAGGAAGGGGTGAAGGCAGCACCTGGGGCAGATACTGGCCATTCTGGGCGGGTCTTTGTTTGGATCTGTTACATGGTGGCTGCAACCCTTGGTCCCATGGGTCTGCATCACCGCACTGCTCCTCTGGCAGTGAACAGCCTAGGGACAGGGTGCTCCCTTGGCTCCCCTGCTTATCCCGACCCACCCCACTGAGCTGGCCCCACAGTGTCCCTGCTCTCCCCTTCTCCCAGCCTAGTCTGTCGTGTCCAACCTGAGAGCCAGTGTGAGCCTGGAGGTGGTGGGCAGGAGGGCTCAGGCCCCAGAGAGCGGCAACAGCAGACTGGGATCTGACCTTGTCCCTGTAGTCTTTGGCCAGCCAGTTGTGGTGGTGCGTACATAATCGCAGAACTCAGGAGGCTGAGGCAGGAGGAGCCCCTTGAGTTCAAGACCTGCCTGGGCTCCATGGTGAGACCCTCAGAAAAAACAAACAGGAAAGAGCATCATTGGGCAGGGCCTGCCTCACACACCTGCCTCACTGGGGGCGTGCGTTTCAGCCCTGTGCCGGGTGGCTTAGCTGCTGCCTGTTTAGCTGGAAGAAGACAGAAGGCTGCCTTGAGTCTCGCTGCCACGTACAGGGCATCTTCATGGCCACCTGCCCCACATGGGCCCTGAGTGCCAGCCTATTCCACCCCAGGTGCTTAGGGACCATTTTCTACTGAAAGGATGCAGGTGAGGGTCCCAAGTCCTGGGAAGAGCCTGAGCTGTGGTAACTCCGAGTGCACGTGGGGAGGCCCAATGCCCCTCACCGGCGGACAGTGGCCTAAGGCCACAGGGGACCCTTGGAGTGCAGTTAAGTTGCCCAGCACCCCCAGGTCCCGGCCCCTCTGGGCTGTTTATCAGCCCCACCGCCACGGGGATTTATGTCCGCACACCAGTGCTTCCCCATTACTAATGACCCCTCTGTTTTGCCAAGAACAAAGAGGCCTTCAGAGGTAAGTTATGGCCCCATCGCCATCAATTTGTTCTCAGCTCTGCGTGGCTAAGCTGGGACTGAGGAATGACAAAGTTCTTTCACTTAGAGGACTTGGCGTGGGTCCGGCGGCTCTCCAGCCTGTGTGTGCCAGGGCCATCATGGCCTGCAGAGCCGGGCTGAGGCAGGGTCGGCGGGCTCCTGGCCCCAGCTGCCAGCCGTCCTGCAGCCTGAGCCTCACCCTGCCCTTGCCAGCCAGAAACAATCCCGCCTGAGGGGGCAGCTGCGTCCACCCCGTGCAGAGCACTGGAACTGGAGTCCAGAGCTGTCAGATTGCGGCCTCGCCCGGCCACCTGCCAACAGTGCGTCCAAGCTAGATGCTCGGGTTCTTCCAGCCCTGTGGTCCTCATCCGTGGATGGGGCTCCGACTCCTCACAGTGGACGGATGGTGCTGGCGGGTCTAGATGGCCATGGACCATTAGGGTCGGTAAATGGCAGAGAAAGGTCAGGACCAGGGGTCCCCAGAACTCTGGAGAATGGAGCACAGATGCTGAGGCTGCTGCCCGTGGTGGTGGCTTCCGGTCCTGCCAGCCCTGTGGCTAGGGAGCACTTGAAACGTATGAATTGAGGTATACTGTAAATATAACACGCGGGATTCTAAGGACATAGGATGTAACAAAGACTATAAAATATCACATTAATAATGTTTTATCTAGGACCCCGGAGTGTGCCTCTGCAATAAGGCACTCATACAGGCACATGTGAGGGCCTCACTTCAGTTGCTGGCACTGCACTGCTGCTGCTGCTGCTGATGGTGGTGGTGGTGATGATGATGGTGATGGTGATGATGGTGATGATGGTGATATATTGCTATGTTGAAATGATCATGTTTGGGATATGCTGGGCTACACACAACCTAGTACAAAAATCAGGATGCTCCATTTCTTCCAGCCCTACCACTGACCAGCTGTGACCCCCTAAGCATCAGTTTCCATCTGTGTGATGGTGGTGGAAGTCCAGCAAGCCCCTCGAAAAGCCTTCACTTTATAGGGACTGCTCCCCAGGTGTGCAGCTTCCTCCTCACCCCAGGAGGCTGAGGAGCCTCTCGGAGCCAGGAGCTGTGCCCATCTCCTGAGGGGTTGGGCTCTCATCCTGTGGGCCTCAGAGCCTGCAGCTGGGTCAGGCGACGGACCTAGAAATGGACAGTTTTCACAGCGCTGTGGGCAGCAAGGACAGGGTACCGGTGGGGGCAGGTGGTGTTGCCAAGGGAGGAGGTGGGGACTGCCTTGGTCTGAGATGCCAGGCCCCGTCAGAGGCCCTGGGCAGGGAAGCTGCTTCATTGAACTTCCAAACGCTATTTGCTCTCCTCCAAGCTAAATGCCCCGAGTGAATTACTCACTTGGCCGTCTTTTCGTTGGGGCCCATGGTCTCATACACATACAGCTGGGAAAATAAAAGCAAGTGTCCCATGTTCACCACAGCAGTGTTCCAAGAGCCACCATGTGGAAGCAACCAGTGTGGTCCCAGTCACATCCCCATGTGCAGCAGGGGTTGCATAAGGTCACTTCACCTGGGGCCGTTGTCGTCATCTTAGTGGGTCCCAGTATTTTCTGTGCTGTTCGCACAATGACAGCAATCGCATGACACATTTCTCAGGACACGTCCCTGCTATTAAGTGACACATGACTGTGTACACACACACACACTGGAATATTATTCAGTCTTCTAAACAAATGAGATCCTGTCATTTGTGACAGTATGGGTGAGCTCAGAGGACATTGCTAAGTGAAATAAGGCAGACACCAATAGACAAATACTACACAATCTCATTCATATGTGAAACCCAAAATAAAAGTGGAGCTCCCAGTAGAGAGAAGGGAGGGGAGGTTAAGCGCATCAAAGGATGCCTCTGCTGCTGAGTATAGCACCCCACGATCCAGTCATCTTCCAAACACACAAGCTTTTGAGGGACAATTTTTTTTTTTTTTTTTTTTTTTTT
>NDGN011310411.1:0-11476 GCA_002564285.1 Tympanoctomys barrerae
TTTTTTTTTTTGGCGGAACTGGGGATTGAACTCAGGCCCTTGCACTTGCCAGGGAAGTGCTTAATCCATTGAGCCATCTCCCCGGCCCCCAGATCTCTCTTCTAAATTGCAAACTTTTATTCTCACTTACCAAGACATTCCCATGAAGTCCAAAAATAAGTTCAGTATGTTCAAATAGTCCTTTCTCTTCCACTCCTAAATCTGCTCTTCCTTTATTTCTATCTAGATGAATGTTACCAAAGCCAGCAGGTTTCTAATCTCAGACACTCAGGCATTATTCTAGACATCTCTTTCCCTTTAATCTACACTCAATTTTATTGATCCTGCTTCTTTAACATTATTCTGTCACTCTCTTGTCTTCATCTTTCAGAAAAGCCCTTAAAAAAGGACTTACTATTTCTGAGTCATACCATTGGTAGACCTGCCATACTATGGCATGAAGAATCTTCAAACCTAGAAACCTTTTTTCCCAGGAGAAAACAGCTCCATAGGCACAGAACATAAAAGAAAGAACTGATAAGTTGAACTCCATTAAAATTAAAAGCTTCTCTCCTGCAAAAGACACTATATAGAAAATGAGAAAGCCACAGACTGGGGAAAAATGTTTGCAAAAGACTGATCTGATAAATGATTTATTTATAGTGTACAAATAACTTTTTAAATTCAACAATAACAAATGATTTGTGTGTTTGTGTGTGTGTGTGTGTGTGTGTGTGTGTGTGTGGCTGGCTGGCTACCTGGCTGGCTGGCTCAGCCCACCCTGGGGGTGGGGCAGGCGCAGCATATATTGCAAGGGATTGAACTGAGGTCCCTGTGCATTTGCCTAAGTTTACCTAAGCGGGTGCTTTAGACTGCTGAGCTCTCTTGCTGGCCCACAAACAGATGATTTGATCAAAATGTATTAAAGACATTAACAGATACCTCTCCAAGGAAATACAAATGGCAAATAAGCATATGCAAAGCTATTCCACATCTTATGCCCTAGGGGAAAAGTGAACTGAAACAATGAGATAGCACTGTGCACCTATTACAGTGCCCCAAATCCACAAACCAATAGCACTAAATGCTGCTGAGGGAGTAGAGCCACAGGAACTCACGTTTATCGCTGGGTGGCACACAGCATTTTTGAATGACAGCTGGCAGTATCTTGTCAGCTAAACTCAGCCTAGTCTTACCTTGTGATCCAGCAGTCACACTCCTGGATATCTACCCAAGGTATTGAAAACTGTTGTCCACATGAAAACCTGCACACAAATGTTCATAGCAGCTTTATTCCTAATTGGCAACACTTGGAAGTAATCAAGTCGTATTGCAGTAGATGAGGGGATAATCAGTACTACACCTCTGAAATGGAATATTATTTGGTACTAAAGAGAAATTAGCTATGAAACCAGGAAAAGACATGGAAGAAATTGAAATGTGTGTGACTGGGAGCAATAAGCCAACCCAAAAAGGCTGCATAATGTGTAGCTCCAGCTTTGTGACATTTTGGGAGTGAAAATTATGAGAACAATAAAAAGATGAGTGGCTTCCTGGAGTGGGCAGGAAAAGGAGAGAAGGCAGAGTTCTGAGGGTTTTCAGGACAGTGAAACTTGTCTCAGTGGTACGTAATGGTAGACACTTGCCATGTTCTATTTGTCCAGATGCTCAGAACACACAACCCCAAGAGACAATACGAGCATAAGCCATTGATGCTGAGTGATTCTGGAGTGTCAGAGTGGGTCCATCAGCTGTACCAACCTCACTGCTTCTCTGGGAATGCTGCTCATGGGGGTGGCACTGCAGAGGGAGAGGGAAGGGTTCTGGAAAGTCTGTCTCTGCCTTCTGCTTTCTTGTGAACCTGAAACTGCTCTAAAACACAGGAATAGCCATCGGTATTATGTTAGCAGCACTGGATTATTAGTTAATGGCATCTTTTTCTTCTTAGTCAGTTTCTGGTCTAACCAAAATTGTGATGCCCCATGAAACCACAATGCCTTTTCTACAGCTTCATGTTGTTTCACTGTTGTTCTGCCTGCTTAGAAGTCTCCTTCCTGTTACTCTTTCATCTTTCTCCACCAGAACAACTCCTCATTGATATTCAAGTTTCAGATGAAGCGTCAGCACCCCTATGAAGCTGTCTTCAACTCCCCGGGTGTGCCTGCTCATCAGACTTTCCTTGGCATGGTGATCATACTGTAGTATAATTGTTCACAGCCTGTCTCCCCAAGCACAGAGCTGGACTTCTTCATCACCTGAAATCCAGTGGCATTAGGATACAGTAGGTGGCACTGGGATGCAGTAGGTGCTCAGTAATAATACTCAAATAACTGTATTAATGATGTATTGATAGTAAAAGAAAAGCATGCAAATTTTACAGTTGGTGAGGATCAGAATAATTTTTCATGTGTAGTCATGCCATCCACCACTTAAAACTGGGCCAAAGCTCTGATTCCTCCATGAAGTTTCTCTTTACACCTATAGCAGTGACAGAGCAGCTTTTAGAGACCATGTACCCAAACTGCAACCCAGAAGTAACTTACATATTACAAAATGCCAACACTGCCCCTATGTGCACGGTTATCCAGTGCTCAGCTGATGGGTGATGCTGGGGTGACAGCTCAGTGCAGACAGAGAGGGTGCTGTATGCCCACTCTGGCACACATGCCATCAGTTCCCACCACTGACCTACAGGCTCCATGTGTGCTACTGCCATAGCATCATGGTAGTGTTCAGACAGTGTTGGATATTATTCTTGATTTTGTTCTTAATGTTTGGTTTTCTTCCAACAAAACAGAAGGTTTCTCAAGGATGAGCATTATTTGGTATTCCACTGTAAGTCCACTAAACTGGTTAGGAGCTCACAGGAGCAGCATCCCTTCTTCAGGTACCAGGTTCTAAGCCACCTTGGGAGGCCAGCGACTGTGCTGAAAATGAAAGCTTCAAGGCTACAAGAAAAAGTTGAGTGGGGCCGGAGAGATGGCTAAGTGGAATAAGTGCTTCCCCGGCAAGCACAAGGGCCTGAGTTCAATCCACGGTTCCGCAAAAAAAAAGAAAAGAAAAAAGAAAAAGTTGAGTGTCTAGGCCATATTTGAGCAGAGCATTTTTTCCACTGTCCACCATTAATAATCTTTAGTATAGTGCTGGTCTCCACATGACTTTATCTGACATAAGAGGCCATTTCCAAATAAAGCAAAACTTTAGATAGGAGTGGCCAAGGATAGTGCTTCTGTCATTCACTTCTGTTGCTTTGCTTTTTGTGCAACCCTCACCTGTCCATCACCATCGTTATCTCTTGTCTTTGGTTAAAAGGTCAGTGTTCTAAATTAAGGTTTGTACTAATGCAGAGAATTTCAGTGTGTCTACCTCACTCGCTTTGCGAGTAGGCCGCTCACTGCACCTATACACATGCCCATAGGGAGGAAGCCAGGTGAAGTGCAGGGTGGTCAGGAAGGGCTCTGCAGGTGCTGTGCAGTAGGTAACTTGTTGCCACCCATCCCTGCCAGTGAAGAAAGGGTCACAGAAAAGATGCTTTTAGAAACAGGGTCCTTGACACAGTCAAGAAAGACCTCTGATGAGATGACTAAATGAAATATGGTATCCTAGGTGGGGACAGAAAATAAGTAAATGCTGAATAAACAATGGACTTCAACTAAGAGTAATATATCCTATTGATTATTAACTGTAAGGAATGTACCGTAAATATAAGACAGTAGGAGGAGGAAAACTGCGTATAGAGAGCTCTCTGTGTTATCCACTCAAATGTTCTATAATCCTAAAGGTGACCTAAAAACTAAACTACCTCTGAAAAAGTAGAAGAGGCATGGATACAGGAAGGATGCAAGTGGACAGAGACCATTTTTGAAAGCAGTGACTTTATTGCTCATGCCCTGTTTGGGGCACAATCATCAATTCCTATAGCGATGCTGAGCTCTTGCCTGCTTTTACATGGTTGATTTTTGGCAGGCGGCTGCAGCTTTGTGCACTGATTAGAATTTTTAGCTGCATTGACAGTAACTGGGATGTATAATGGATCTTCATCTCTAATTACTTTTCTCTCCACAGGTGTCTGGAAAGAGTCCAGATGGGAATGCGCACAACCTCCGCTTTGAGGGGATGGAGAGACAGTACGCATCCTTACCCAGGTAGAGCATAGAGGGGCCTCCCATCACCAGAACACCCACAAATGGAGTCTTTAGAGATGTCCACATGAAACAGAAATCTGGTTTTGAAATAGGGAACATGTTATAATTTTGCCTCACTGCCGTCTGCTGCAGCCTCTGTGCCATCTTCACAACTGTGCTAATAATTGAAACACTTGTGGGTTATTTTTTAAGGGGAGAAAATAGTATATCATTGCAATTGAACATGTCAGCAAGAATATTGGATACCAAATGGAAATCCTAAGCCATTGCTATAAAAATGGTATTGAACATCTTGCGCCAAGCTTAGAGACAATAAAATAGTAAATCCTGTGTCCTAGGAGTTACCCATGAGAGAGGGCAGGCCAGTCTTAACCTTGGTGCTTTGTGTGGGTGTGACAGAGTAAAAAATATGAAGCTGGGAAGGTGTTTCTTTTTGCTTGATTTAGAATCTGACTGCCTCTTCAAGGCAATGAGTGAATAGTGCTGAGAGGCACAGACAGCGGGGAAAGGAACAAATGTGTGGGAAAAGTTCACTTGGCAACACTGACCTAACATGATCCACTTATGTGGTAACTAGACACCCCTGAAAATGAGATGCAGTTCTCAAAGGTTGGTGCTTTTATCTGTGAGATGAAGAGTAACGTTAGTCCACTATCTGGAGTGCGTGACAAAGAGGAAACCTTTCCAAGGTGACTTACCATCCAGCTACCATGGGAACTAGATGAGTTGAGAGGGTGAGAATTAGTGAGTTTAAAAGAGAAACAAAGAAAGGTTAAGGCCAACTACAAAACAGCAGTGTTTCAAAATGTCATCTTGGAAAGAGGTGCTGGAAGCATCTCCAAGTAGACCTGCATTGTTGTCAAAGCTGAGCTGCTAAGTGCTGCCTCAAGAGAGAGTTCCTGTTCCTAGCTGCCTGTTGGCTATACTTCTGCACATGACTAGACAAAAGGAACATCCTAAACATTACGTCAGGCGTGGCCTAAGTGACCATCTGCTCTTACAAGGAATGTGTTGATTTTTAAATGTCATAAAATCTCAAATCTGGCAGAGAACCAATTTTTAACACTGATTAGGCAGGATACCCCAAACACAATATTTTAAAAGCTGCTAAACACTGTATTTATTTTCCTGTATTCCTTTGTTTTTTAATGTTGTCTCATAGTGGATTTTTTTCCTCATCCATTTTTTTTTCTTCCATTCATATTTTGTCTCTGTTCTTTTATTTTGCTTTTTTAAAAAATGGAAGTCATTTCCAAGGCTCATGGTAAGTGTAAGTCTTCCGGCTTTCATTGTTGAAGTGTGTGCAAATTATGGTTAGGACAGATGGAAAGTCATAGGTTCTTATGAGAAGGGGAACAGGAAAACTGGAAACAGTTTAATCCCTTCTTGGACAACTTGTACTACAAGTGCAGAGATGGATATTTTAAATTCAAATCAAAAGCACAGATGTAGCATTTAAACTTTCATAAATTTGACGCGTTTATTCATTTTGTATGTATCTAGTGATCACCTACTATGTGTCAAGGGTGGAAGAGTGAAAATTGAAAATGAAGTGTCGATCTATCCTCAGGACTCAACTGTTTAGAAAGGAGGCAAAGAATCAGTCTTTTATGATAATGCTTACAGTAGTAATTATTAATATGAAGCCCTCTGAATTTCCAAGTCCTATTTATATTCACTAATTAGCCCTGAAATGCCCAATCATGGCTGACTCTAAACAACTGTTTCAGGAGTAAAAACTGCAGAAGGGGTTTTTCTGACAAAGGCAGAATGTTAATTAATGCCATTTGTGGCTCCAGAGCAGTCATCCTGTGGAGGAATTGAGAAAATCCTGCCAGCCCCAAGAATGTAACTGTGGCTGAAAAGGAAGCATCTCCAGCCGAAAATAATTCCTGGCGACAGGTGCATTTGTCCATAATCACAGTGGCAGCAGTGAGTAGTTTCACATGCAAACAGACTGTTGTAGCTACCTGGCAACTGGAAACTGCCATGATGGAGAATGAATAGGGCTCAGACAAAGGCAGGGAGGTCCCTGGCATTTGTTCTTCAGTGGGGAGGTTCAAACCTCAATTTCCATTGCATACGCTAAAGAGAAGACTCAAAGTCCCCTGGCAGGCATTATGTCCAGTTCATGGGACCCAGAATGTGGATGTGAGACACACGGCCACCTTCTGATAAGGTGTGCAGATGTGGCTCTGTGTCCTTCACACAGACCCTGGTCCTCCCCTCTCTAAGAGATTTTACTGTTCTCTTTCTTGAACCACACCAGCCCACTTCTGTCTCTGCCAAGAGGGAGGTGAACACAACTCCATAGGCACCAGATCCTTCTTTGTCACAGAGCAAGAAGCTTTGAATTATTTATGGAGTTAAATTTTTTATTAAAAATAGAAATAATTCTATCAGAAGTCAGTGGCCACCCTTATAAGGGACTTCATGTGCTGGTTTGGCTCCTGTGTTTGCAGAGGGGAGTCACAGGAATTTTAAGAGAAGCTCAATAATACTGATTTATATGCCAAATTTGGAGAATTGCCCCACAGTGCCTAGGGGAGGGGAAGCCCCAGTCAAAGGGCATCCTCCTAAGCTTTCATGGAACTCTGTCATCTTTAAAGCAGGTCCAGACAGCTGCTGCCAAGCTAAATGACACCACACAAAATAGAGCCAAGAGAGAGCCCTGGCCAGGCAGGGAAAAGACAGTCCCTTGCACTTGGTAGTTAAAAGGTTGCCTGGGGCTAAGGGCTAAGAGATGTTAAACGTTATTGTTAAGCAATGTTAAATCTTCTGCCTCCAAAGAAAAATGACTTTATTTCTTTTCTCCTGAGGGTGCTGTTTTGGAAAGCAGAGTGTGGTTGTAATACAACCTCATTAGTGAACACCAGGGCTTTGCTGCGCCACAAGTCTTACCAGCCTGCGCAGTCCGCTGCTTTCTTTGGTAGCAAACAGAATCAAACTTCCCTTCCTCTTGCCTGACAAGTCATTACTCACGCCAGGTGAGTGTGGAAGCGGCTGTTTCCTATGTGCCTATCCCGTGTGGCTCTCAAAGCATGGATTTTGCAAATGGCTTCTTTTTTATTCCATTCCCCCAGGCCCTTTTAATTCTCCCAGGCCCCCATTTAGATTTTCCAGGCCTCCTCCTGGTCCTTTCTGCAGCAAGGCCTAACCATTCACTTCCTCACACCCACCCCCACCACTCCCACCTGGCCCATTCCTGGCCCCAGGGCTCCCATGATCCCCTCTCTACAGATGGTTTCAGCTGCACTCAAAGTTGCACTTCCGGGTTTGTAGTCCAGCGTAGGGTCCTGAGGACACAGAAAGGCAACAGCGACTCATTGGTGGTCCTGTGTGCAGGGACAGCAAGGCTGGCTGGGAAGATCATAAAAGTCCATTCATTGGTCCCACTACATAATTCACATTAGGCCATGCCAGTTGGGCCCCTGCTGCTGGCCAGCATTCCCAGGAGCCCTGTTTGTGATTTTCCTGACCCTCCTTGGTGGCCGTTCTGACCCTTTTCCAGTCCTGTGAAGTTCTGTGAAGATGACTAAGCTCCCCAGCCCAGTCTCTGGAGATGACCTCATTTCCCTTCCTTTATGGCCTGGAGGTTTTTGACATTAATACTGGCCTCTGCTCCCTGCAGCTCTGCCTGCAGTGACTTCACTAATACACACTTCCCAGGGGACTGCAGTGAGCGCCATGAGTGTAGGCCTAGCTCCATCACTTACCACCTCCAAGGCCTTTGCCAGTGATCCAATTGCCCTGGGCTCTGCTTTCTAATCTGCAAATTGGGGCTGACATTAGAACCATGAAATACACTATGCTTACTTGGTATGTAGAAAAGATGTTCTCTTTTCTGCAGCGAGGCAAACTGCATACCTGAACTCTTCCTCGCTGGCTTCTTGGGGCCCTGCTACCCACAGCTACTACTTTCTGGCTGCATCTTGAAGCCCCCCTGCCTTTCCTTGCTCCCCCTGGTTGCTATTTTCAATCTATTGGCCTAGCTGTGCAGCTTGCCAAGGGTCCTGTGGAAGAGGAGAGGGGAACACCAGCATAAAGATGTGCTGGGGACACCCACTGAAGCCAGAGGACTGGCTGACTGTGGAGGAAGACCTCTGCCCAGTCCACGTGATGGAGCAAAAGAGCACAGAGCAGCTAATGCGATCTGCATAAGTAAGCTTTGCTAAGAGCATACGTGGAGACAGCAGTTGTCATAGATAGGAAGGCCACGTAAGGGATACAGGATGCTGACTTGGGTTTAGGCCAGAGGCCAGGGCCCCTGTCCAACAAGACCTAGGTGCGGGGCTAGAACTAGATCCAGGGCGTATGACTGAGCAAATGCTCTAGCAGACATAGTGCTGGAGCACAGCTGTCACCAGTAGGAAGAGCCCCAGAGAGATGGCCTAGGTCCCCTTCCTGCCTCAGAACATGAAAATGCTGAACACACAGCTCCAACCCACACAACTGAACAGGCTGAGGTGGTTGAACTGAACCTCAGATTCACTCTAATTCTCAGAGAAAAAAAAAAAAATCTTTCCTGAATCCTCCCATCTCCTTCAGTACCCATATTTCTTAGGAAAAGCAGCCTCAGAAATCGGTTTGGCAATTTTCTAGTCTCCCTAAAAATATCTTAAATTAGGATATACAACTTCATGGACCTTTTCTACCCCATTATATTATAAATCTCTTAAAGTAAGGGGCCTTACATTATGCTCATCACTTTATATCTATTATGATAACCTAACATAGGTTTCTAATGCATTGATATACAAATGAACATAGATTTGCTTTTATGCAAGTAATTTCTGAAATAAACCCTCCTAAGTTTTCTTGACAGTTTGCTTTAGGGCACTGTTTTCCAACATAAGTAATGACTTTTCCACGAGGATGTCTCTTTTCCCAGTATTAATTCCAGACCTCTAAACCGTTACCCCTTTCTGAGCATTTATGCCCCGATGTACTTGGCATCTCCTATGCTCACAGCAACCCTATGGCTCAGTAGCAACCCTGTTAGAATTATTATTTCATAAGCAAGGGGATAGGCCCAAAGAGATTAAAAGCTCAGCAGGTAGAAAGTGGCCAAACTGGGACTTGAACCCAGGCAGTCTGGCTATGAGACTGTTCGTTGAATTGCTGCAACTAAGAGTCAGATGCATACTGTACAACTCTCATACTCCCTTACATTACTCGCTCAGCCATTTGTGTTTCTCATTAAACTGTAAGTGCCTTTGAGGACAGGGACCATGTCTTATTCATCTTTGTGTATGACACAGAACACTACTAATATGCAAGTTAAGTAATGACTTTCAACCATCTCTACAAAATCAATTCTTTTTTCCTTCCTTTTGAGCCTTTCATTTGAAATATGAATAGTTTAATGTGTAATTGCTGGATGAGCATTAAGCAATATACTATGCCTACCAAAAAGAGGCTCCTATTTTGTTAGAACACTCCTGAGAGTTGAAAAAGCAGTGTCTGCAAATTGGCACTTTGGTTCTTCAAGATTAAGAACAATATCTACCTGTAAGAAGAAGATCACAGTAAGTCTTCTGACAGAACACTGCACAAACACTATAGCAGAGAAAAAGGACCCATTTCCTGAGGATTACATGGGACACAGCCTGGCTCAGGACATAGTTGGCTTCCAGGCCGGATGTTGCTCTCACCCTTATTATATAAGCTACTTGGGAGAAAAATGCATCTCTCTGAACATTTCAAGCTGCCTTCAACTGACTATGTAATGAGAAGCAACGTACTAGAGCTGATTTTGGATAGAAAGAACAACTTTAGAAGACGCAAACAGCTTATGCTTGCTTCCTAGGAACCCAAAATAAATTAGCTTTCTATAAATGTGTTCCCAGTGTTTTTGTAGTGGGTATGACTGTGTTCAGATCAGAAGAACACACCATAAGAGCATACTTCCGCTGTAACATTCCAGTTAGTTTGTTTTGCTGGTTTCAGCTTTCTTGCCTGCATATCCCTTTGCCCATCCTCAGGAATGGGCCAATCCCAAAGGTGTCGCTGACTTTGAAACTTGCAATCTGCCTACCCTCAACTGCATTCTATTGTTTCCAAAAGTTTTGTTGTCTGGGCAGCCTCTATGTTCTTTTCTGTCATTTCCTTTGCTGCTGAAAGACTGTCCCCTTTTCAGATTTCTCTTCTGTTCTTCTCCAGTTAACTTCTGCTCTGCTCGCTGCTATTGAACTTTCCTTTGCCGACTTTGGAGTGTCCTACTGTAATTACTAAGCAATGTCAACATTCAAATTCTGCAGAGATATCTAGCAATGCCACAGTACTGGTCTTTGGCTGATCCTAATGCAGATAATAAACCAATGAGTTCAATGAAATCTTAAGCAATGGGAACTGAATGTGCAGTCTAAGTATGTGTCTGGTAGTGAATGGGTTTAGCCATCTGGGTCTGTAAAAGTTTAACTCTCTGTTTTGCCCCAGTTCTCTCTGCTACAAGCCAGTTGGTCACATCAGTCTTTCTTAAGAGCACATGGACTGTCGTTACCTGCAGAAATGGCTACTGGGAAGACATTATACTAGAGTTGGAGGCCATTTCAGCTCCAAGAACTATTTCCTCACATGCCTCTTAGAAGACCTCTCGCATTTCATCCAAATCCTAGTCAAGCTGTCTGACCTCTCTCCCATAGTTCAGCTTTCTCTGATTGGCTTTCTGCAATGTGAGGAGCCTGAGGACCCAGGGTTGAGACCACTGCCCTGCTTTTGCAAGAATGCTGAGATGAGCTAAAGAACTTGTCTAGTTCAAATCTTCCATGTTCACATAGGAGAGGGCAGAGTGCCTGCTCAGAATCAGTGAAGCACCTTTACCCACCAGGTTAAGCTTTCATATCCTGTCCCCTCAGGCTCCCTCTGTTGAAAATCTGGTCTCTTGCTTCCGAGTCAGCTGGCTTGACTGGCCCTGGCACCTCAGCTTTAATGCTGAGGCTAGGATGATGAATTAGCAGCGATTTAATTCTTTGAGATAAAGATGTCTCCAATGTCAACTCAAACTTCCTGAAAATGCAAAAAGCTTTAGCATGTAATATCACTTTAAGATGCCAAACAGCTGAGATCAGGGGGTTAATGCTACTGCCATATCATTTTTATGTCACTTAGTTCCTCAGATAAAAGTCCATTTTAATCAAACTTTTCATCGTTTCCTCATAGCCAATATATCCTTGATGCCAGTTAGAATATTTGATATTAATTATTCAGTCGAAGGCCTCCATTATGAGTTTAGTTAGAATATTAGTGATTTAAAACATGTTAAGACCCATTACAGCATGATGTCCCCAAAGTAGTTTTTATGGAATCTTGATGTGCGACATATATTAAATTCATAGATTTTTTTTTTTTTT
>NDGN011310414.1:0-15750 GCA_002564285.1 Tympanoctomys barrerae
TGCAGGGATTCCAGCTGCAGGGTTACACCCCAGGCATGTATGCCAGGCCTGAGCTGTGCCTGGGCAAGGTGGAGTAGGGGAGAGAGGAATTCCTACTGGGCAGGTGGGGTTGTGGAGGTGGTTTCTAGTGGTGGGGGGCATCCCAAGGGAGTTGGAGAGGGTCTGGCCCATGTTGCGCCTAGGCTGGGACTGGTCCCGCAGGCGCAGGGTAGCAGGAAGCTCTCTCACACATTCACCGGCCCTGGCTGGGACTGGGTCTGGGGGTTCCTGCAACGCGGCAGAGGACACTACCTTTCAATGCTGAAATAATCCAGAATTATTTTTGAAAGGTAATATTCAAGAGAACAACAGCAAATAAATTGCTGAAACCCTTAGCAAATTAGATGCTGTGACCAGAGGATTTGTAAATGATTCCAGGAGAGACTGTATGTGTAGACTGTTGGCCAGAGTTTCTTAGTGTCCCTTAGATTACCCCTTGCTTTCATCATTCCATTATTTAGTGAATAGAATTATTTAAGATGAATAGCATTGATTTTTGGAATCCAAAACAAGCAAGAAGCTCTTTAACCTTTAACATAAAAAATCCTAATAAAATTACATTTATCTAATAAGAAAAGATACAAATGAACATAAACTAACTGGTCTTACTTTAAACATTTTTGATAACTAAAATTATTTCCATATTTTTGCTGTTAATTATATATTGCATACTAAAAGAAATACATAAATATTTGCACTGATGCATGGGAATAAAAATAAAATACTATTTTCCATGAGGTCAAGATCATAATAAAATGGGCATTTGGACCTTGAATCTGCCAGCACCAGCTCTTTGTTCCCATATCTAAGAATTCTACCGCATCTAATTTTGTTTAGCTCAATGTAAATCCAAGCGGAGCAACTACAAAATAAACATTTAACATTTCCATAAACGTTAAAGAAACACTAAGCAGTATTATCCAGTGAGGTTGGTGGCTAACCTAATTGGCATAACTAGAACAGTATGAGAGTGGTCACATTATCCATGTACATTGGTCCACCACCATAACCAAAAGTGGGTCCTGTTCACGCTGAGGATGTCAACAATTTTCCCCTGCTATTTTGCAAGGCTGACATGAAATGTATTATCAAAAATAAATAGTACAGGAGAGAAGCACCAGGTAGTCCAGCTTTATGGAAGCTCTCATTTCACTGGTGGCCTGGAAGCACCCAAAAGATGTCCTCCTGATGAGGCAAGAGACTCCATTTTCTTTCTGTAAATCTATTTTAACAAAAATCTCTTAAGTACACTTAAATTGTACATAAACCCATTCCCTCACTTCTGCCCATAAAATCCACTGAGAAAAATAATGCCATAAAGAAAAAAGAAAGAAGTGGAACATCTTAGGAAGTAGGATAAATATTAAACCACAATGTCCTGTGATGGGCAGTGTCTGGAGAATGTAAACTTGGTAACAGTTATGTAACAATTTTGCAAAATTCCTGTGAATGTAAAAATGTGGCTGTTATGGATACCTAAAATGTATACAAGCTAAAAGCAAAGTTCAAGCCAGTTCTGGCATTTGTGAGTCCTGACTCCAGGGTCGGGATGTTGGTAGCTTGCTGGTTCACAATAAAAGTTGCCTTGTTCTTTTAATCCCGGTTTCTTTTGTAGGGCTTCTCTTCACTTACTGTTATCTACTGCTATACTCCCACCTCCCAAGATATCCAAAGTAGGGTACATAAGCCAGAAGCATGGAAGGAGAAGTCAAGAGAAGATTTAGGGGAGTAACAACTAAATATCCTTCTTCCAATGTAGAATAAAAGCTAGTAGGAAAGATTAAATTTTTAGACAAGAAAAAAAGGCAAAGAAGAGGGGAAAATGGACCAAAGTGAAAACAGGTTAGCTAACCCCAATTTTTTTTTTTTCTGCGGAAAATGGAGAGATTATTCAATCCCTGGGCCTGCTGTGCTGGGCCCGATTGTCTGGGCACACTGAGATGGATATTGAGATTGGACATGGTGGTACACACGTGTAATCCCAGCACTTGAGAGGTTGTAAGCAGGCGGATCACTACAAGTCCAATCTAGTAGTGAGACTCTGAGCACCCTGTAGACTCTTCCCTAAAATACAAGAAAAGAAAGAAAGAAAAAAAAAGAAAAAAGAAAATGGAGGGATTAAAAGAGGAGAACCTGGCTTCCTAAAAAGCAAAAGAGAAGCCCAGTGTCACTAGTATTGTTCTCCATGTCTAACCAGTAGCTCTGTTTTCTTCTTGTACAGTCTTCTGTAGGAATATTTTTTGCTAACTATTTAGTACTTGCAAGCTTTCAGGTAACTCTTGAAATATTTTTATGAAGAAGATAGCACAAATTTATTCCTTATTTATTTATTTATTTATTTATTTTTACTACAGGATCTATAGGGTCTCACTATGCAGCTAGGACTCCTTCATATTGATCCTCCTTTTTTCAGCCTCCCAAGTGCTAGGATTACAGGCTTGTGCCACCACGCCTAGTCTCAGTCACTGTCTCAGTGCACCCTGCGTGCAGGGCTGGCACAGCACATGGAAGATGGAACCCGGTCCCTGAGTCTGCCTAAGCAGGCACTTTAATCCAGTGAGCTATCTGGTTGGCCCTTTTTTTGTTTTTGTTTTTGTGGCTGGCTCAGCCTGCACTGGAGCTGGCCCGACATGTGGTTCCCGGATTGAACTGCAGTCCTTGCGCTTTGCCTAAGCTTGCCTAAGCAAGCTCATTAGACCTCTGAGCTATCTCGCTAGTCTTTATTCTATTTTTAATGTAAATGATTTTTAATGGGGGAACCATTTACTGGCTGTTCATTTTTATCATAAGTGGAAAATGGTGGAACATGAGTCATGGACTTTGACACTATGGGATGTCTCCTCATTTCATATGTGGGGCTAGTTTTTATGTCATGCAATACCCAGCAGACTCAGTGTTCATTTAGAACTGCAGCTGCGCCTTTCCTATGTCTTAAATATTTTAAGTTCTAACAGCATGATGTGGTTCAAAAGGCAAAATATTTATATGATCTGAAGAGAAACCAGAGTAGATAGCATGAGGTATTTTAGCAGGCTTGTTACCCTAAAGAAAATGTCTCCATCACTACCCTGTCAGAACTGTGTGCACTGTGACATCTTTGAGTGTGTTAGTGTTGTTTTCCTAGTGAATTTTTATTGTGCTGTGGAAATTTGAAAATTTGAGTATGTAGTACATATGATGTGAAGTTGAGTTGGTGAAACTCATATGAACATTTACTATATTGGTAGTTGTTATCTTCTCAAGGAAAGTTTGTTTCCAAATTTGAAGTTTAAAAATCAGTGTTAATACCTTTTAAAGATTCACAATACAGTATTTAGATTTTCAGTTCACATTAAGAATTGTGTACCAATTGTGTAACTGTCTGCATGCTGATTTTCAAAAGAGCCAATACAATATGAATTGTGAAAGAATGAAAGAAAAGGTAATATAATGTAATATAATATAATACAATACTATATATTATAATAAATAAAGGTAATATATTATAATATAATACTATATTATAAAATTTGGACACTGGGAATCAGGTGTTTTTAGCATCCATCATTTCTTATAGTTTGTTCTGACTTTATGGTTTTTATTTTTTATTTTTTGCTCTGAATGCCTTCAGGGCAGGTTTGGCTGGATTGAGTTGTGGGGATCAAACCACAGCAACCTGAGCCTGACTGCTTTGTTGAAGCAGCCATTTAAAGAACTGAGCTAAGGGGCAGGCCCCCCCAGACTTTATGGTTTTTAAACAAGTAATACAGTATGTGAGAGTTTCACTCACCATTCATCCACTGACCAATTGCTGCAGATTTGGGTCATTTTCACTTCCTGCCAGGCTCTTAGGTTTATCATCCTCATGCCAATGCTATAATATTGTAATTATTGTATCTTTATTGAATTTTGAAATAAAAAAGTGTCCTTCCTTAAAAATTATTCTTGGGCTGGGGAGGTAGCTCAGTGGAATAAGTGCTTCGCTGGCAAGCACAAGGTTCTGAGTTCAATCCCCAGTTCCAAAAAAAAAAAAATTTATTCTTTTTCAAAATTGTTTTGGACATTCTGGGACCCTTGAATAAATGTATGAATTTTAAGATCATTTGTTCTATTTCTCTAAATCAGCCATATGAATATTTTGGTAAACAGTACAATAAGTCTGGACGTACATTTGGGAAATATAATGTAACAAAATTAAGCCTTTATGTCTATAAGATAGGATATCTTTCCACTTATTTAAGATCATATTTAATATTTCTACAATGTTTTACATTTTTCAGGATAAGAATCTCACAGTTCTTTAGCAAATACATTTGTTATTATTTTTATGGTATTTAAAAAACTTTTTATTTGATTTTCAGCTTGTTCATTGTTGCTTTAGTGAAACACAGTTAATTTTCTAAATATTTTGTATGTATTAATATTATTGAATAACTAGTTACAGTATTTTAAGTGGGTTTCTAAGAGTTTTAGATGAACCTTATCATGCCAATTACAACAGATATGATTATCTGTTTCCTCTTCTTCAACCAAGACAGATTTATAAATTTTCTCCTCTAATAATTGAATATAAAGTTCTGTTACATATTTACTAGACTAGCTAGAGCAGAAATCTTTGTCTTTTTTTTTTCTTCTGTATTTTTTAGGGAAGGGTCTACAGGGTGTTCAGGATCTCACTACTAGATCAGACTTGCAGTAATCTGCCTGCTTACAGTTTCCCAAGAGCTGGGATTACAGGCACGTGCCACCACGCTCAGTCCCAATTGCCATCTCAGGGAGCCCCAGGGGCAGGACCGGCATGGCAGATGCTGGGATCCAATCCCTGGCCCCTGGGCCTGCATGCAGGTGTTTCAGTACACTGAGCTGTTTGGCCAGCCCTAATCTTTGTCTTGTCTCTGATCTTACATGAAATCATCCAAGCTTTCATCAACAGATGTGAAGTTCACTAAATTTTTAGGCTATTTCTTAGATTACTGAGTGGCTTTTATTTTTGTGTTTCACTTTTAGATGCAAAAAGGTGTAAGAGGACCGGTCAAATAGCTCAGCAGATTAAAGCACCTGCAAGCAGCCACAGGGACTGGGGGTTCAATCCTCAGGCCTGCCATGCCGGCCCCGCACCTAGCCAAGCTGAGCTGGCAATTGAGACTGGGCGTGGTAGGGCGCACCTGTAATCCCAGCATTTAGGAAGCTGTAAACAGGTGGATCACTATGAGTCCAATCTAGTACTGAGATGATGAACATGCTATAGACTCTCCCTTAAGAAAAAATAAAGGTATAAAAATTTGTAATCTAATTTTTATGCATCAAAATAATCATTTTCATATATTGTATTCCATCAACAAGTTACAATGATGTTTGGTAGTTACACAACATGGACCTTACAACCTAGGGTAAATTTCACTTGCTCATAATATACGGTTCTTTTTAATATAACAGTGAATTTGTTTTTGAAGGAGTTAAAGATATGCCATCCACAAATATACCACTTTGGTATCTTGATTACTTTAAGACAAAAAAAAAACACCATTTAAATAAATCAGCAGCAAGAAAAACACTATTCTGATATATTTCTCATAAGCAAGAGATGAAATTCCTATGTTCAAGGTATTCTTCTATTTCAAGGAGAATAATATTCTTATGTCTAAGTTCAAAAACTTGAGACTGTGATAATTCTATACAGATCATGCAAAAATAATTATTACCTTCTTTTAGCCATGAGTCAAAGTAGATGTTCAAGTTGTGCCTTTGAGACTTATTTCCTTACTTTCTTCACATGCTGTGTAAACTTTAAATGTGTATGAATTTATTCATTTTGTCTTATCTCAATCTAATTATTAAGCACAGCTAGAAAACCCTGAAAGAGCAGAGGCATAATATTTCCTTCTCTAGTTTCCTTTGTGTACTACTTTAATAAAAATGACCTTGAACCTAGAGCTAGCCCAGTTAAAAAAAATCATGCTAAGAAATGTTTAAAACGTGGGACATAATAGAGAAATGTTTCCTTTGTGGCTGCAGATGCAAAGAAAGAGCCTGAGAATGAAGTAAGTAAGTAGGGTTAGGAAGGAAGGTTAGTCTTGGAGGACGTTGGCAGGGAAGAAAAAGAGGCATTAAATAAAAGAAAAAGATCAACATAAATCTTGTGTTTGGAGAAACTTAGTTCTACTAGGTAAATCATATGAATTTCTGACATCTCATGTTTTTTGATCTATAAAAACAAGAAATTAATTTAGTTGAACGTATGCATTCCTGTAAAAATCTGGGCCGATTCATTTTCTTACAACTGATCAGTAAACATAGGAGAACTGGGACTGATTGTGAGAGAGTGCTACAGTGTATATCATACCCCCCCCATATAATCTTGTAGATAACAATTTCACTGCAATCCAAGTTAAAAACACCAAAACTTGATTGATACGCGTTTTTTTTTTCATTTTCATTTCCTCTGATAAAGTTCTGAATGTCTTCTAACTTTCCCACTTACGAAAATCTTTTATTCTCACTGTTACTGTCTAGAACATTATTACTGTTTGTAATAGTACTAATACTTGCCACGTTTCTCATTAGTGTCAGTCATTATTTTTCATAGTAGTAATATTTTGCTTTTGTCAATAAATAAATCAGATTGCTACATATGAGTAAAACATGGTGCAAGATTCATTTTTACTATAATTGTGAAAAGAAATTATAAATTCAATTGCCGTGCGCATTTCACACTAGGACTGCAACCTCTCCAATCCTCAGCTTCTTTAACTGAAAAGTGCCAGCTTCACAACTTCACCAGAAAAGTGAATTTTTGCAACCTCTAAAGCTTCTTTGGTGAGAGGCTCAAGAAGTAAAAAGTATTTTTTTAATGTTGTTTGGTAGCTTCAGTCACAGAAACAAACTATGAATTTAGAATCTGATTAAAACATATCATTTTTCTCTTTACCTGTCAATTACACTCTTATTGAATAAAGAAATTGAATACTGAAGTTAGTATTTACTTTAAAATTCCATCAGATTCAGCCTGTTTTTACTGACTGTTCCAATTTCGCCTGTTTAAAAAAATGCATTTTTAGTGTGTTTGGACTGCAAAATACTGAATAAAATTATTATGAAAAATAAGTACTGTCTGCATTAGATTGATGAAGTAATTGAATGATTATAGCGAGCTTAAAATATCTTCTGATGAGGATATACTTATGGTAATGATGAAAACAAAATTTGAAAAATAACTTTGTAAGCTGAACTCAAAAATTTAATTTAAAAATATAAGAAGAGTAATAAATTTCTATTTCCTTCCCTGGAATAGGAGTGACACTTTGGCTTACTCTCTAGGTAACTTAAAAAGAATGTTTTACTGAACTCGAGCCAGTTCCATTTTACACCAAATATTTTCTTTTGGAGTTGAAAGTATCTTTGGTTCTTTGAAGATTCTGAAGAGTTTTTCAAAGTAATTGTGAATCTCCTCAGATATTAAAGCCAGCATTTTTATAGAAAAAAAATTATGAAATTTACTTTATTATTCATTATGCATATAAATGTCCATATAGTCAATGCTATTTAGAGAAATTATGGTACGTTTGTATATTAGAATACAACTATCAAAATGACATTTTAATAAAAGTATTTAAGATATTCTTAAAAGTACCAACACAGATTAAATGAAAATTGAAATACAATCCAAATTCTGTTATTGGATTGTCTACATTGAAATACGTGCACACATGACTTAAAATAAATAATTATATGTTTATTTTATTTATCATTAAATAGTGGAAAGGCAGGTAGTTATTTAGGTATTTCATTTTAATGTATTTTGTACAGGATCATTTGAAATGAAAAATACTTAAAATTTATAAGTTAGGTATGAACATGTATAATTATGAAATAACACATGAGTACCCAACTCCTGCATAGTAAGACTAGAGGAGAGAAAGAGAGCACATTAATTATATTTAGAAAAGCAGAAAACCTTGTAGATAGGCTATTTCTTCCAGAATTGAGGATATGTGAGTGTTATGAGTTAGCATTATAGTTTCTGTGAGCATGCAGTACGGCCATGATTAAGAATTCTGGTCAAAACAAAAAGTTGTAATGAAAATGAAATTATCTGTAAAACATAAGGGATGATATGATTGTGAAGGCTTGTGTAGCAGTGGAGTAAGACTTCCCAGAGAACTCAGGGAACTAAAGAGACAAGAGTAATAAAGGATTTCTAAAATGTGGAGTAGGTTTGTTGATCCTAATGTTTTTCAAGAATAAAATAAAAGGATCTGAGTGATAATTAAAATACCTTTTGAAGACTGATCTATAAACATTTATGTTCATAAGTGTAACCCTGCTCTGAAGCTATGCCCCCTAAAATCTGAAGCTCCACGGCTGTCAGAGGCATGGATGCAGATGTGCAAGTCTGTCTTTACATTCCATCACCATAACATATCTTTTGAATCTGTGGAGTCTTGCCTTTCAAACACTTTCTCCATGTCCAGTATCTCATCAACTGGTTCACTGAAAGTCACAGTCATTTCCTTATCCCAAGTTCGATACCCATCTGTTCCTAATGAATTGTCCACTCCACTCTCCAGAGGGAAGGCAAGCAACAGATAATGTCAGAAGAGGAACTGAACTTATAAGACATTCCCAGCCACCAAGAAGGATAAAACTTTTGGTAAGAGAACATTATTTAAGAGTTTCCAATACATAATCCACCATGCAAAGAAATTTCTGCACAATTGTTTACAACAGTGTATGTTCAGGCTCTCAGGGACCATCTAGTGTGATGATCACAATTCTCTATCCTAGATAATTGATCAATATGTAAGGCCTCGTTGTGAAGGCATTCAAGAACCATTAGGGTATTCAAACAAAATCTTTCTCTTTCTCTCTTTCTTTCTTTTTCTTTTTTCTTTTCTTTTTTTTCTTTTTTTGTATTTTGGGGAAGGGTATACAGGGTGTTCAGGATCTCACTACTAGATTAGACTCATAGTAATCCGCCTGTTTACAGCCTCCCAAGAGTTGGAATCACAGGTGCATGCGACCATACCCAGTCTCAAAATTCTTAAAGATGGTAAGACAATAATTGTGTATGTGTGTGGTTTTATTTCTGTTGTTGTTTATTACTTTTTGCTGAGTAATAGACAAGATTTGTTAGTTTTTGTAGAATTACAATTATCTAACTTTTGAAAAACAAATGCAGGTGAAAAAGACCTAGAAAGACACTTCAAACAGGTCAAATAACACATTAAGAAGATAAATTACAGCAGCAACTAAAATATTCACCTTGACTAACTATGCTGATCTGCAATAGAAGCAACTACACTGAGGATAGCAATGTGTAATACAAAAACCATGGATTGAGTACCTCTCATCTTGGTCTTCTAAATGTGCACCACTCCTGATGTGTTATTAATTATTATTATACTCTCTTTAAAATAAATTTGCAAAGAAAGTAAAAATGTAGAGAAGACTAGAAAAATAATAAAGTTTGATTGAATATAAGTGTTATTACTCAATTTTTGTCTAATCTTTCATAGCCATCTATGTTAGTCTGAGCAACAGATCTGACAATAAATATAGGTAATATAAAAACCATTGTTAGTTTGTTATTTCTGATTTGAAAATGTTAACATGTATTGTATGTTATCCTGCTTCTGTCTTTCTGTCTGCTATTTGTTTTTATTTTTGTTTATACTCTTCAAAATAAAATAAAATAAATTATAAAAAAGAGGTAAGTTATAATAAACTGTGTCTGGATAGAAATGAAATCTGGACATTTTTCTCTTTTTACCCTATATTCTCTCCCACGTTTTAAAACACTTCAGTGTCCTTTCAAATGCATCTAGCTTAGAAAAAAAAAAACTGTGATTTTAGTTTTCTTCTGCCAACTTCATTAAGTCTTTTAGTGTCTGTAGATTTTTGTTTCTTTATCTATAAAACAAGAAAATCATGACTAGAATGCCTTTCAGTCTTCAAATGGGTTGAAAGAATAGAACTAAACGATTATGTGAAATACTAAAGGTATATTTTTATGGAACACCTGCCACTTGGTATAAAGGATACAAAATTGCTGTTCCTCCTTATATATACAATAAAAATACATATAAAATGTAGCTGATTTTTTGAGGTTTTCTCCTCACTTTTTTCTAAAAAGAATAGTACAAGATTGTCCTGAATAGAAGAGAAAACAAATAAGAATTTGTTACTTCTTCAGTAAAATGATACTCTATTTCATGGCTTCAATAAAATTTGATGTGGATATCAAGTTGCTTTCAGGTTTAACCCCCAAAAGAAGTTCTCATTTCTGCCAAAAAGCAGAAGTAGTGCATGTTAATGAGCCTCTTGGAGGAAGATAAAGTCCCCATGATAGCTCATGACACATGACTCAATTATGTGCCGAATAATGCTAGGGTTTGCATCTTCCATGCTTTCCTAATTGGGTAACAAGACAATCCTGTGAGCTACAGATTATGCAGGAGCTTATTAGGACAGAGAACAAAACAAAAACATCTTGTCATCATTTTAAACCAAATATTGTGCATTTGCAAATAGGAAAAGTCAAGTCTAATGCAAATCACTTTACATTTTTTCCCCATAATGGTTTATTTCCCCTAGACTGGTTATGGGGCTTGGGGTGAGTTTAATTAGTGCAATGTATCATACACTCAATTGTAAAAAGGAGTCAAACTAGTTTTAAAAATAATGAATCAGATATCTTTCTTAATTTAAAAATAGAGATCTATGTAAGACATTGCTTTAAAATTCAGGATTTACAAGGATCTTTAAAGTTTTCTGCAGAACCCTAAAAGCTAAATTATTTATAAAATTTGTAGTGGAAGGATCACCAAAGCTTCCTTTCAGATATATTTTCTGCCTTATCTCACTGTCATCCACTTTTAAAAAAAAATAGGGTTTTCTAGTCAAGAGAATTCTGCCTTCCCATACTGGGGTTTAACCTCTGGACCTTTACACTTGTCTACATCCTTGGACCATTATTTTATTTCAAGACACATTTGCTTGAAATTGATGGGTGTGGGCTTGAACACACAATCCTCCTGCCCCAGTTTCCATGAGTACTGATATTACAGTATGTGTCATCACACTCGGCTAACAAGGTATTTGTTAAGAAGCTTCATTTGCTCATGTATTTTATGACCTTGAGACAACAAGGAGTATGGAATACTAAACCATTATGGAGACAGAAATGGAAAACTAGAGTAGTAAACCATCATTGATCACACAATATAGGAAAATCTCAGGCATTGTCTGGGCAAAGAAAACAAAAATTAGAAAGTAAATGACAAGAAAAGAAAGAAAAAGAAGAAAGTGGGGAAGAGGACAGGAAGGGGAAGAGTTGGATGGAGAGGGAAGAGGAAGAAAGAGGGGAGAAAGGGATAGAGGTGAAGAAAGAAAAAGAAAGGATTCAAAGAAGGAAAAATGAAGAAAGGCAAGAAATTACAGCTCTTTAAGAAGAAACAATAAATGCTGGATCTAGGTACACGACTAAAAGATAAATATTTAAAAATTACAAGGCAATTGTATAGATCTTCTAAAACTAGATCATTCCATGAGAAATTTAAGAATCAAAAAGTATCAGTCAAAGTTATTTTTGTAGTGAAAATATTTTTATTAGCATTCAGGGATTTCAAGATAACAGTTTTCTCATTGATAAATATATTATTTCAAAATTGATAATATAGATTTGAGAGCCATTCATGTTTCTCTCCATGTTTGCTAAACGTGACTCTGACAGATGCATAAATTATGATATACCTAATTATATTATACCTTATTCTGACTGTGATAGTGTAGCTACATATTACACAATCCAGAGATGTCCTGACTTCTACTACCAATGGCAGAGAGCTCAGCAGGAGGTACATTTTTCAGTTATTCTTCAGATTTGGAAATGAAATTTTTTTATGCTTCTGCTATAAAAGTGTCCTTAGTAAAAGTATTATTCAAGTAGTCCACATGCTCACTTTATAAAGTGCAACTAGCAGTGTGGATTGATTGTTCTTCAAAATCTGAAAATTTCTTAGGACTTAATTATTTGTTATTATCATAATTATTTGTAGAGACAAGTTGTTAGTGTCACAGGTGAGTGCATTCTCACCATAACATGTAAATATTATTCATTAATAATATAAATTTCTTTTAGAAGTAGGTTTATAGCATCATGTGTTTCTGTTACTTTTCTCTCATTGCTGAGACAAAAATACCTGACATCCAAAATTGAGAAGGGAAAGGTTTATTTAGTTCACAGTTTGTGGAGGTTTCAGTCCATACTGAGCTGGCTCCAAGGCAGAGTGGCACATGATACAGGGGCAGCCATTCATGGCAGCGAAAAACAGCAAAATAGCAAGAGCAAGAGGGAAGAGCAGCAGCAACAAGGGACCAGAGAGCAAGTCTGTCTCCCTTATGTTGCATTCAGGCTATACGCCCCACACTCATAATGCCAGCAGTACTCACACCCACAATCCCAGCACTGGATCATGAACTAATTGTGAATTCTGGAAGTCTGTCCCCTAACTACATGAGGCTTTGTGGGCACAGCTAAACACAAACCATAACAGCATTGCAGCCTCTACTCCACTGTTTTGGAGATGAGTGAGATTGCCTACACTACTAGCAACTTCAAAGATGTTTCTGCATTTCTGGCACAGCAAAGGATTGATGGATGGATGTCTAAGCTGAACATCACACCAAGATTACTTTCTTATTGGGTAATAATTACTGTCTTCCCTTTTCTGTACATGCTACCAGATTTCCTCCTCACTGGCTTTTCTGCAGGATCAATGTCTCCCAAACCATACCATTCTAGAACTATATTACAATAGACAGGTGCTGCCTCCTCCATCCCTCTGTTCTGCTGCTTCTATTGCTTGGCCTGAGCAGCTACAGGAGCCTCAGGTTCTCTCTCCAGCACACAAATGGCCATGTTAGACTCTCCCCGCTCCTATCCTGTAAACGTAACTAATAAATTTCCTTGCATAATTGACCATATATTTTCTATTTATGTGTTCCTCTAGAGAATCCTAACTGATACAAAGTCTAGGCAATTTTGTGTTAGCATGGACTAGCTATATTAAATTTTAGTTCTTTGAAAATATGATGGTGTGCTAACAAGATCTTTCATTATTTCCCTGCTTTAATTCACTGTTTTGACTCCCATAATCACTTTTTTCTACACTTAACAAGTGACTATCTGCTATAGCTGTAATATTAGCAACAACATTCAATTAACACTCACACTATGAGCTAAAATTAAGCTTCACTAGCACCTAACTTCTGCCTTCTGCTTGCCTGATAAATGGTCGCTAATGTAGCAGCTAACCTGTTCTTCTTTACACTTTATAATACTCTTCAATCGGAAGAAAATTCATACCTATAAAGAAGAAATGTGGAATTTTTTGAGAATCATAGTAGGAAAGGCGAATCAATCTACCAACAGGTATTCATTGATTACCAATATCAATGTTGAATACATAGAGTAAGTCAATAGAAGTAAGAAACATAACTTTGCCTTTCTTCACAACAATCACAATGAGGCAGAGCTAGCAAATACATAATGGAAACAGTGAAGGAAAGAAAAGTATATAGCAAGAAGATTTGTGAAATTATGTTTGTGTTTATTAAAATTGTATAGTTTTAGGGCTGGCCAGATAGCTCAGTGGATTAACATGCCTACATAGAAGACACAGGGACTCGGGTTTGTTCTCTGAGTGCCGTGCCAGCCCCATCCCTGGGGCACACTGAGATGGTGACTGAGACTACGCATGGTGGTGCACACCTGTAATCCCAGTGCTTGGGAGGTTGAAAACAGGAGGATCACTATGAGTCTAATCTGTGTAGTGAGACCCTATTGACCCTGTACTAAATACATTTTTAAAAATGTATAATTTTACATTTACAAGTTAGAATTGATAATATATTTCAAGTTTAAGCTGTGTTGAGCCATATATGTGTACATATATGTGTGTGTATACATGCATTTAGATAATCATTTTAGTACCATTTATATAAATAATCATTTATTTGTTTTAAATTTTTAAAGTTTGAATTGACCACACACATAGTTTTCTAAAGTCTTTCCTGTTTAAATGACATACATATGTGCCACAACAACAAAACTTACTATCATAGTTTTATAGTACAACTTGAGATCAAGGAGTATATGCCTGTAACTGATTTCTTATTTCTCAAAGGGTTTGCATTCTAAATCTCTTGTCTTTCAGCTCTACATTTTAGAATAAGCTTGCTGATACATTTAAAGAAATGTCTGGTGAAATTTTTATTGGTGTTGTGCTTTATACGTAGATCAGTTTTTGGAAAATTTGTATCTATATTAGTCGCTTTCTCATGAGTGGGCAAATTATCCAGTACCTTCAGCTTAAAGGAGGAGAAGCTTTTTCAGTTTATATGTCAAGTGTTTCAGTGTTTGCATGGTTGGCAGACTCCAGGTAGAAGTGACATCACAGAGGGGCATCGCAGAGGAATAGCCACCAGTGATGTGACAGTAGGCAAGCAAGGAGCAGCAAAGGAGCAGTCAGAAAGGGAGCTACTCTCTTCTAGGCCACAGCCCAGGGGACCTCTTATTCTGACCAAAACCACATCCAACCAACAAGTCAGACACGCTGGCCCCCAAAGTCCCTCTTAGGATTTTATGACTCCTTCAGAAGACATCTAAAACATAACAACACCTGAACAATATCAATTAATATCTGCCATGAACAGAATTTATCACTGCATTAATTTTTGAGTCAGTGTTCTGTAGTTTTCATAAAGTGTTTGATAATATTTTCTCTTGCCCCTGGAAGTGCTTTTCTTGAAAACAAAAAACTTTAAATTCGTTATTTTATTGTTTTAATTCAAAGGTAAAATTTCCATAGATTACCAGTGTATGGTCTGAAGTGTGGAAAGAGATATATCCACTGTGCAGCCGCTACCGTAAAGAAGACCTTGGTGGTTTTCATTGCTTCAAAGTTCTTGCATGTTAGACTCATCCCTTTAAACTACCATAGCTTTGTCTTCTATTGCTATGAATTGATTTTGTAAGTTTTGCTTATCTTTTCAAATTTTAATTGTTACAAATGCATCTGTACAGTAAACATGACTACCCTCCTGTGGTGATATAGAACATACATGCAAGGCATATGGCTTTGCTTGTCACCTCCCACTCCTCCCCTCTCTCCCACTCCCTCCATATCTTGGTCCCTTTCCCTTTCGCAAAAGCTCTCCCTATTTCCTGTTAGATTCCTTGTGTTTTTTTCCTAATTTATATTTTGGCTTTCTTATATAAGAAAAACAATACAACACTGAATCCTGTGTGTCTGATTTATATGACTTATGGTGTCTAGTTGCATCTATTTACCTACAAAAGACTCAGGAAAAATGTAGCATTTATATATATATATATATATATATATATATATATATATATATATGAAGTACTAGGTTTAGAATTTTTGAATCCAAGTACATCATTACTGTGTGTTAAGCTCTCTCTTTCTCTCTGTTTCTCTCTCTCTATATCTATCTCTGCTTCTCTGTCTCTGTCTCTGTTTCCCTCCATCTGTCTCTCTGTCTCTGTTTCTGTCTCTCTGTCTCTCCCTCTGTCTGTTTCTCTCTGTCTTTCTTTCTCTGTCTCTATCTATCCATCTATATATATTTGATCTTAAAATATTTGATTTTTTTTTTCAGAACCAGGGATTGAACTCAGGCCCTTGCACTTGCCAGGGAAGCAATTATTCC
>NDGN011310432.1:0-16412 GCA_002564285.1 Tympanoctomys barrerae
CTGCTTGCAGGTACCTTAATCCACTGAGCTATTTGGCCAGCCCAGCTCTTTGTGTCTGATCAGCAAGTTGTATGCATGCCTATGCAGCAAAACAAACATAACTGCATATGAAAATGCATGCTATCGCAATGAATCCAAGTTTAAAATCCAACCAAGCTGGCCAAGTTAGGCTTAGTTTTACATCATGAAGACTCAGCCATGAAGCTTAATTAATGTATCTCATTCCTCAAGAAGAAGGATTCAAAGTAGTAAATGGCCTTTCCAGACAGGAAGAGAAGCAAATCTACCCCTTCCTGCTTTTGCTGACAGGGCAGTGTGTTTCATGTAAGGTGACTAACTGGATGCAAAAAATAACAAACTCTCTGGCAGCTCAAGGCTTATTGCAGCAAATGCTTGCTGCTTGTTCTTCCAGCACCTGGTGTGGGACAGACATCTACCCCTCCAAATTGGAGCTTTCTCATTAGTTCTGTGGCTTGTCATAGCAGGAGAAGAGAAGCAGAGGAGAGACAGTGGCTTTTAGTCAAATCACCCTATGGTGGTACCTGGCCCAAGGTCACAGGGTCACTGCAGGGGAGTGGAATGAGAAACTTGGTGAGCATGAACTATCTCATCTGCTGAGGAAGAGGACTGGTGTGTATGTGCTTGCTCTTCTTTCCTTACAACAAAATGTCAAACAAATTAAATGAGAAATATCCAGACAGGTGAGGGCAAATCCAAGAATTGCAAGAGCTTCAAGTCACAACCTAGAGATGCTACAGTAAAAAACAGGAGTCTGGATATCCACCTGGGCACAGAGTATTAAGAAAGTCTTGCCAGAGGATAAGTCAACCTAATGCTTGTTTGCAGTATAGACTTTTGAAACTCTATAGCTGTGTGAAGTAGTCTGAGGCTCCATGTGCCCCACTAGGGGGATGGAGATGGAGAAAAGATGGTGGCCTAGGATCAAGATAAAGAGGCTACAGTGTATGTGGTGTTTTTAGCCAGAGTGGCCCAAACTAGACATCCTAGAGGTAATATCAAGTACATCAGTAATACTGATATCTAAGAGAGGGCTGCACTCCCTCCATTGTGTGCCTGTCTCAGTTATTTTTCCTCTCATAGCTGGGACAAATATATGGCACTCAAAATGAAGGAAAGAAAGGTTTATTTAGCTCACAGTTATCACAGGTTTCAGCTGGCTCTGAGGTAGAGTGACACATGGCAGGAAGCAACCTTTCATGGCAGCTGCAAAGAGCAAGAGCAAAATGGAGAAGTAGAAGTAACAAGGGCAACAGAGTAGAAGTCCATCTGTCTGTCTCTCTTACGTTACATTCAGGCTATCCACCCCATGCAGGGTGTAGCACTCAACACCYATAATCCCAGCAGTGCTCAGACCCATAATCCCAGCCTTGGATCATGAATTAATCACAAACTGTTGAAATGCACCTCAGTGACTGCATGAGGCTTTGGGGGGACAAATACATACAAACCATATTAGGGCTCCAGTTCCTCACAACCATATACACAGAAAAAAGGGAAAGAAATCTGGGGAGAAAGATGAGCCCTAAAAGACCAAATTTCTCTAGTCAAGTTATCAGAACACCTACTGACATTATAAGAAACTACCATACCTAACACTGGCAAATCTAGTGCTCATATCCTCTTCTCAGCATGGTGAGGGGATGCTGGAAAAAACTAGCTATATCACAGGAAAAAAAGAAGCTAGAATTTCAAAGCACACCTCACTGCAATGTAATTAAATGTGCATCCTTATAATATAAATCAATTCAGTTACTTTTCACAGGTAATCTAGATTTAGACATAAGCATCTATAGAGCAAATTCAGTTTACTCAAGCTCTTTCACTAGATGGCAAAGTAACTGTTTTTTTCCCCGAGTTTCGTTTATGACAGCTGTGTAACTTGGTTTTTAATATACAAAGCTTTACCAGGGAATAATATCCCCTACTAACTATTTGACCATCGATAACGGTGAGGTCTGAGAGCTGACAAGGTCGACAAGGTGGGCGGGAAACTGTTAGAACAGGAATGTCTGCCTTCTGCCAAAGGAAAAGGAAGAAACAGAAAGTCTAGGAGCACAGCACTTCCAGGGAGAAAAGTGGATGTTCACAAGCTGGAGTTCTACATGTAAGCCAAACAAAATAGGATCCGTAATGCATGCAGGGTTCTGCTTTCAGATACCCACAGTGCATCAGGCAGTAAATAAATTGCCTACATACAGGTTGGGAGAGATTTCTGCTATCAGTAAGCAAACCTATGGCTTTTGATTGATTTTAAAGGAGTTAAGGATGTGATTCAGCCACTTACGAAACAAAGTAAATAATCATAGACTCTATAAGTGCTCCTCCACTTACAGTGGCATCATATCCCATCATACATTAAGTTGAACATATCATGTCAAAATGTATTTAATATCCCTAACTTACTGAACATCCTAGCTTGCAAGGCACAACATTATAGAGCATTGGTTGTTTCCCTCCAGTCCCTGGAGGACTGGGAGTTTCCACTATGCTGCTGCCTGCCATTGAAAGAGAATATTGTAACATGTTTTGGTAGCCTGAGAAATGATCAAAAGTCAAATTGGAAGTGCAGTTTTTGTTAAATGTGTACTATTTCCACATCAACACAAAGCCAAATTGGCATAAGGTAGAGACCATCTGCATTAGCAAAAACATAGATGTATGTGGTAAGTTGTGTTTTTTGGGTCACATAGAACACTAATGATAGAGAATGGTCAGAGATCCTGGCTTCTTCACTGACAAACAGAACAACTCTAAAAGTATGTTCTATGTGGTGTCCAACTGAGTGACTCCACTTGCTCACAGCAGCTTGTGGAATAGCTTATATGGGCTTCTTGGCCTTGCTGCCTGACATGTACCTCTGCTTGTGCTAACCAAGACTACCTCCTCCCAAATGTCCATCTCCATTTCAGTTCTTGTCCCAGGGTGTGCTTCTGGGAGAGCTCTGGGAAGACTCTACAATATCAGGTCAAATAGAATGGGAATATTGACAATGAAGCTTGCATCCCATATAGAGAGATACAGACAGTGAGGATCTGGAAATGTCTTAAAAAGAGCAATCAAGGGCATGTAGCTTAGAGAGAGAAGATTTAAGGAGTACAGTACACTTTTGAGTGTCTGAAAGTCTGGAAGGTAGAAGAAAGGATGGCTTGGTGTATGATGATCCAGCAGTAACCAACAAGGCAGAGGTCTGGAGGAATCTGTGTTGGGGCAGATGAGATGCTCCAGCCCTGGAAATAGATGAGGGTTGGCTGCAGCACAGAATGACAAACAAAGCCAAGGTCTTAATAGACTTAGTCTGTTTGGAGTGGAGATTAGTGTTGAGATAAAAGTTTTCAGAATGTTGATGCTTTTAGGATCAGATTGCTACTCAAGCAGCAGCCACAACTCTGACTTTCTTCCTTAATCACCGAGGGTTCTCTCTGTTAACTTTCTGAATGACTACTTTTATTAATTCAGTGTGTCCCAATATATCCAGAGGGATAGACTGGTTGCTTAGCAGCCTCTACTTGTGAAGATGAGTGAGATAATCACCCTCTCTTCAAGAGGCATAGGATAAAGAGTCTGACCTTAAAAGGAAGAAAAGCAAAGGCATCCAACCACATTAAAAACCAACATTCCTGAGAACTAATGTGAACACTGGAATGTGAATCTCTTTTATAGTCACTGCAATTTAATATTTACTGTGCTCAAGTTAGTACCTATGAAAATTCAAAGTAAAACCAGGTGTGGTGGGGCCCTCATGTTATCCACCATTCTAAAAGGCTGAGTCAGGAGTATTGAGTTTGAGTCCAGTCTGGACAACTTAACTACTTAATGAACTCTGTGGGGAAAAAAAAGAAGAAAGAAAGACAGACAGACAGACAGACAGATAGACAGACAGACAGAAAGATAGTTTGAGGATGTAGCTCAGTAAAAATGTCTTGTGTTACATCCCTACTAATGTGCTCAATCCTTGAAAAATATGTCAGAGTAAAATATGAAATATGACTCATGTTTCACAGAAACATCAGAAAATGTTTTATTTAAACTCACACCAGTCTTTTTCTATCAAAAATAATAAGCTATTTGCCCTTTGTGTTTCTTCCCCTGAGAAGTGTGTACTCATCTCAGATGCCCATCTTGGGATTGAATCTTTCAACTTAAGGGGTCTGAATTCTTTCCATTCTTTATATGTTCTAGATATAAGTCCTTTGTCTTAGGGACAATGACCTAAAAATTTTGCCACTCTGTAGTTGTCTTTTCACTCTGCTGGTGAATTTTTTTTGATGTGTGAAGGATTTTTCTGTTTTTTGGGGTTTTTTAAAAAATAAGATGAGATTCCCATCATTGCTTCTTTGATGTATTTCCTGAGCAGTCTGAGTTTTGCTAATGAACTCTCTGCCTATGCCCATGTCTTCAAGATTTCTACCCTATTTTCTCCTCTAGTAGACTTAGTGTTTCTGTTTTAACATTGAGATCTCTGACCCATTTTGACTTTAGTGCAGTGCATCTAGTTTTAGTCTTCAGCATATGGAAAGCCAGTTTTTCCAGCACTATTTTTTTTTTTTAGTATTTTTAGTATTTAGTAGAGGATCTATGGGGTTTCACTACACAGATCAGACTCACAGTGATTCACCTGTTTTCAGCCTCCCAAGGGCTGGGATTACAGGCGCATGCCACCATGCCCAGTCCCAATCACAGTCTCAGTGTGCCCTGGGGGCGGGACCAGCATGACATGCCAGGGATCGAACCCCAGTCCCTGTGTCTGCCTAAACAGGCAGTTTAATCATCTAGGTTTTCTGGCCAGCCCCGCCAGCACCATTTATTAAAGAGGCTGTCTTTATTCTACTCAATATATTTGGCCACTTTGTAAATATAAGGTGGTTTTGTGTGCTTGGAGTTGTGTCTGTATCTTCTAATTTTTCACTGATCCTCAATTCTGTTTTATCGTACCAATACAATGCTGATTTTATTACAGTACTTTGTAGCATAACTTCAATCAGGGATTGTGATGCTCTCTGCTTTGTCTTTGTTGCTCAGAATTTCTTTTATTATCCCAGGTCTCTTCTGGCTCCAAATGCATTTTAGGAATGTTTTCTCTAGATCTGTGAGATATGGTAATGGCATTTTGATTTGGACTGCATTAAAACTGTATAACAGTTTTGGTAATAGGGTCATTTTCACTATGTTGTTTTTTTCTGTCCTTGAGCAAGGGCTATAGTTTCATTTTCTGAGGTCCGCTTTGATCTCTTTTTTAAAGAGTACTGTAATTTTCAATGTATAAATCTTTTACTTCCTTTGTTAAACTGAAGAAAAACAAATGGCAAATAAATATATGAAAAATGTTCAATAACATTGGTCATTCAAGGTTTGCAAATTAAAACAACACTGAGAGGCCATCTCACCCCAGAAAGAATGGCTCTCATCAACCAATCAACCAATAACAAATACTGGAAGGGCCTTGGGGGAAAATGAACTCTTCTCCACTGTTGGTGGGAATATAGATGGTGCAACCACTGTGAAAAGTAGGGCAGAGATGCCTCAAAAGGTAGGATTAGAGGGCCTATTTGTCTATCTCTTCCCCTTCACTGTATTTTCCCAGAAGAATTAAAAACATCATACTACAGCAATATGTATGTACTCATTATACAGAAGCACAGTTTATAATAGTTAAATCTTGGGAACAAACCAAATACCCATCAACTGAGGAATGGATTAAAAAGATATGGTATTTTTATATAATGGAGTACTACTCAGACATAAAGAAGGATAAACTTGAGACTTTTATGTAAGTGAATGCAAATTTAGGCCATTCTCATAAGTGAAATAAATCAGACTCTCATGTGTAAACATTGTATTGTCTCCCTGATGTGAAAAACTGAAAGAGTAAATAAGGTCTAAAATATACAATAGATATTGTGAGTTGGGAAGAAATTGTTTAAAGGGAAAGTGAAACTGGGATGGGAAAAGAGGCAAGGACAGAAGGAAGACAGGATTAAAAAGCTTATCAGTTATACTATTAGTGTCTCTTAGTTCTTTGGAAGGGAAGGTTTGTGTTGATATCAACTGTAGAAAATTTTAATGACCACATTTTGTGCTCTGAATAGCTCCTTTAAAGATAATAATACAAAATGTATCAACTACTATTATTCCTCCTAGTGTTTTTTGTGAAATTTTGTTTTACCTTTTTTTCCATAAAATTAAAAAATAAACAATAAACTAAAATATACTATAGGAAAAATATTCTAACTGTATGGCATGGGTTAGCCCTTTCATTACCTAGGACAATTAATGTGGCAATTAGCACATAGTTGGGCTAACAGTGATTTAGCTCCAGGATACACATATTGCTTGCCTACCAAGGGATGCTAGGGTTGGTATCTTGGTTCAGATGAATCATCCAGATACTAGTTCTTCCTTTTTCTTCCACTTTGTAAGCTTAGAGCTTCATATTTATCTTTAGATTTGTCTCCGCTCACTGGAGAGGTGGCTTCCATGGCTCTTGGCATTGTTGTCTCATAAATGAATATTTAATACTATGAATGAATGTTTATAGCCATACTATTCATTATTGCCTTTATTACATCCCAGAAGTAACCAAGTAACCCAGATGTTCTTAATTGGTGAATAGATAGGCAAAATTTGTTATGTGCAGACATTGGAATGTTACTTGATAAAAAGAGATGAGCTGTTGAGCTGCAAAGAAAGATAGGGGAACTTTAGGTGCATCTTGCTATAGGCTACCTACTGCATGATTCTAATTATACAATATTCTGAAAAAGGCTAAAAAGCAATGAAAAAAATCAATTAAGTCAAGCAAGAGGAAGGAAAAAGAGGACCTACACTGGTGGAGGACATGGGACTTGTAAGCAATGAAACTAGCCCATGTGGCACCGAAGTGCTAGGTACCTAACATTATGCATTTGTCAAAACCCACAGAACACACAGCACAAAAATCAACTCTATTACAAACAAGGGACTTCATATTAAGAATAATACAGAAAAAAAGAGAATAATACAGCAAAATTGGCTCATAAACTTTAACAACTCACTAATGCCTTAATAATAAAGGAAACAGCATGCCAGGAAAGTTGGAGAACTCGAGGTATATGGAACTCTTTGTAAAATGTGCACTATATTTTGTCATGAATCCAACACTGTGCTAAAGAAAAGTATATTAAGTATTTTTAAAATCCAATACAGCCATGGAGAGAAGGAAGTCAGGAATTGCTCTCTATATTTCTTTCCTTTTATTAGAAAGGAAAGTTTTGGCCAGAACCCCTAATGTGACTTCTCTAGTCTCTCACTAGCAAGGTGTAAGTCAATTTCAGCTACTGAAGAGATGAAGAAACAGATGCCGGAAAAGGACCAGGGGCTGAATAAAGCCTGGGAGCAACTCCTGGGTTGGTCAGCAACAGAATCTGAATTAAACTGTTTCCAAAGTTTTGGAAATGATGTGGTAAGAATTCTAAGACTGAGCTATTTAATACTGTTAGTCTGGTTGGGTATGGCAGCATATACCTATACTTCCAGCTACTTGGGAAGCTGAGGCAGGAAGATCTCATGTTCGCAGACCACCTGGTCACCTTAATGAGACCCTATCTCAAAATAAAAAATAAAAAGGTAGAGGCTATACCTCAGTGTAAAGCCCTGGGTTTAATCACCAGCTAAAAAATAAAAAATAAATAAAATAAAATAAATAGCAGCAACAAAAAACCCTCCTAGATTTAAAGAAAGACATAAAAAAATCAAAGCTATATAATTTAAGGAATGTTATAAAAATCAGTGTTTTTGTGAGACTTTTGGAAGAATTCTACAATCAATAAGATATATGAGGCAAAATCAAATCTGAACCTGCCACTACCACAGAAATATTTTCCTAGTCAAAAATATATCAATAAGAACGTGATTTATTTTTCTCTCCTTTTGTCTACTGCCTAGCTCAGTAATGTAACACTGAGAAAATGGAAAACCTGCCCCTCCCCAGAACTGTAACCTAAGCCAGTTTAGGCTAAATGCTTCCACAACCATCTCATCCACCCCAAAGCCTTTTTTTTTTTTTTCCTTCATTTTGGAAAAGTTCCCCCAACAATGAACAGAGTTGGTAAAACAAGATTAGGCTAGAATCAGACAAGAAGAAACAGAAACAAGAATAACAGAGCAGAGAACTCGAGTTTTCATTCATCCTCTGCAAAGAAAGCAGTGCAGGCCTCTGCTGGGCCTCAACTTCTGATGGGGGAGAATTCTAGGCATTGGGCGGACTCTAAGAGAATCCAAGAATTATCCATTCGTCTGATGTTTTGGAAAACTCCAGACCTGGGTAAACATTTCTTCATTAGAGGAAGATTAAGAAAGAAGCCACAAAAAAATTTAATTATACAAAAGAAAAAGGTCAGATTTTCCAAAATTAAAAGAAATTATATATTTTTAAAATGATTTACTCTAGGAAAAGAGTACATTTTATGGATCACCTGATTTGTGTTTTATATAATTTCTTTAAAATCTCCAAATTCATACACACCAAAAAAATAATAATACAATAACAGACTTTGACAAAGAAAGGGAGAAATGGACAAAATAAAGGAGGCAATATAGAAAACAGTAAAATGTAGTTGCAAAATAAAAATGTCTATTAAAAGCAATAAAGTATAGAACAAGCACCAGCACACAAAAAAGTATTCATTCGAAGAGAAAACTTCAGGAGCTTTTGCAAAAGAGCATGGGAAATAGAATAAATCAAAGAAGTTAGTGACAAGAGAATTTATTTTAAAAAAAAAACACTTTTAAACAAGTCCATAAAGTAATTTATATTTGTGATGAAGACAATGGATCTAATAGAAGGAAAAGTAACTTTCTAAAGCTCAGAAAAGATCAAAGTTTTCAGATTCAAAAGGTCCATCAAAGGCTAGACAAAATAAATGGAAAAAGGAAAATGTTTATTCTTATGAAGTCATTGTATCCAAGTGATAAGGAAACGGTTATAGTTTTGCCAAAACAAAATAAAAATTATCTGTAAAATAATTTATTGGCATTACCAAACTTTTCTAAGATAACTCTTCTAAATGTGTGATCTAGATTTCTTCTCTATAATGTTAAACACTAGAAAAGAAAGACAGATTTCTAAGGTAGAAAGTTTATAACACAAGAATGCTTACTTAATTAATTCTAAAGGTAATTACTTGGAAATAATATAAGATGTGGAGGACTACAGATAAAAATGCCAACCATGTTCCATTAATACAAAAACTCACCAAGATATAAATCAGTAATCAAATGATGTATCAAAATAAAGGATTCAATGACAGAAATGTGGTATTACAAGAAAAGTGTACATTGAAAGCCATGTAATACAGGATTAAAACTAAATTATAATATAAAAGAATTTTACAATGACATTCTCAGGCTTGCATAAGGCTATGCAAGGATTTAATAATAATTGTCTGTGTTGAATATCATTGTATATATAACTAAAAACCAGGGAAGACTGTGAGCAAGAAAAAGTACAATGAAAACATTTAAAAATACTGTTTGGATTGGTAGAGACAATAAATATTGCCATTAAAAGTGTAGACCATTGTAGCAATATAAGTCTAAAAATAATTGTTTAATATGAAGTATCCTCTAATAGAAAAGGAAACAGGATATTACACAACAAATAACTTACCAAATTCTTTTTAAATCACAAGAGAGAAATGTAAAGAAAACAAATAGCATAAAAGTAAACATGGGTTTGTAGAATAAATAGACCTGAGATAACCTTTCTTTTATAAAAATTTCAGGACTCAGAACTGGAGAAAAGAAGCACAGAAATGGTAAAAGATGAAGAACAGGAACACATGTAACAGGCAAATACAAAATGAGAGAATTGAATGTTCCAAAATTTATATTTCACACAGTAAAACTGAAGATAAAGAAACAGTAAATGGAACAATTTAGTCACACTGAAGTTGTAGCATGGAAAGTCACATAGGTACGGAAGCATGTGAAAAGAGGTCTAAAACTTTCCAATAGTTAGAAAAGAGGACTTGGACAAAATGCTTAATGTATTTCTGGAGTAGACGGTCCATAATCCAGAGACAACAGTTGTGTTTTTGGGTTTTTTTTAAATCCTTTGTTATTTTAATGCAAAATTTATCAACCACCCCCTTCCAAATACTGTTTTCTGAGCATGATAATTATTCTAAAGTTCCCACAGAAAAAAGGTATATATGACAACAAGGTGAGATTAAACAAACAAAAAAAATGGATCATGGGTTTTGTGCAGTTTTTTTGTTTGTTTGTTTGGTACCTGGTTTGAACTCTGGGTCTAGCGTTGCGAGGCAGGCATTTATACTGCTGAGCTATCTCCTCAGCCGTGTGCAATATAATTAACAGTGAAACACACAGGAGTGCTCTGTGGATCTCTTCCTATTTATTCCGTGGTACTTCTTTCCTTACTGCCCTCTTCACTCTGCAGTGCCTGAGTCACCTTTGATCCTTAAATGAGCATCCTCTCATCGACTCCCAGGCTTTCCTCATGATTTTTTTGTGAAGTAAAGAAAGCCATCAGACAGGAATTCCCGTATCTTCTACTTCCACTCCTTTTTTTTACCCCCTACTGTAAAAGCAGTTTAATTCTACTTGTTAAAGCTACCACGTTCTGTCACATAAGTGTTACCTTTCAACGATTTTCTTCCTGTCTCTTTTTCTCAGCTTACTACATCATTTCAGAAACATTCTTCAGTGTCTCCCATCATAAAATAATAATAGAGTCCCTAAGGCCCCAATCCTCCAAATGAATAATTTTTTTTTCTCTCAGAGTCAGATTTGACTTTTACCCACATCTGACTTCTACCTCCAACATGCCCCCAAATTACTACTTCCTATACTACCAAGGTCAAGTGTAGGCAATAGATTTTTTCTCATCTTCATCTTATCAAAGATCTCAGCTATGTTCTGTCTACTGCCTTTCTCCAAGTGATCATTCATCCCTTATTCTGTGACACCATGTTCTTTTTTTTTTTTCCCCATTTCTAGGTCCCATTTTTTCCATTCTCTTCTGAGGTCTTTCATAATTTCTTCCAGCTGGAGTTGTTGATTCATGACTTATTCCCGGGCTGGCTTCTCCTTTCCCTAGACTTTCTTTATGACCTACCCACATTGTTCCATGGATTTTACCTGTCCAAGAAAGTCTTTTCCAGGCTTGATGGACTTGATCAGCCATGACAGCTTAGGTGCCTCTGAGCCATCCAGCTGATTCCTGTCTCGAGCTGAACTCATGCTACCTCCCTCCTGTCAGTCCGGTTCCATCTGCCTTCTACTTGATTCTATATACAATATCTGTGTCTCTCAGACTAGAAAGCTTCAGATTATTCCTGATATCTGTCTTATTTTCACCTCTGTGTTAATCAGGCACCAGTCTTGATAGTTCTACAGTCTGTAGAGTTCATTGATTTAACTACTCTTTCCCTGTTATCATTTTCCTGCACGTTGCTTTGTCTTCCCTCGCCCTTGATTACCTCCAGACTTGTCTTCACTCACCAAGCAAACAGAAGCCAAACCAACTAGACAGAAAAATAAATCCAGTCATGCTGCTCCCCTGATTAAAGTTCACCAGTGATATTCTTAGCCATCAAGTCTGATGCCCTAGGCCCCGGTGTGGTTAGTGGGATTTCTGATGATACAGTTATTGCTTTGTTTCTTTGGTTATTTCAGCTTCTTCCACTCAGCTATAAGACCTATGAGGTCAGGGATTCTGCCTTTTGGTTTATTTTTATGAAACAATCTTTAGCTTAGTGTAGGGCACTAAAGAGTTCATTGAACAGTTTGATTCCTCAAGGTACTAACCCTGGTAATTACAACAGTATGGTACCATAGCAATAAAAGACTGTGCATTAAACATGGTATAATACAAAATATAGACCCATATGCATGAATATATATCATATATATGTATATTTGATGCATATAGGTTATAAAAACAATTTACAGTGTCTACATTACTCAATTCTAATTTCCAGGAAAAAAGTAACTAGGGGCTGGAGAGATAGTTCAGTAGAATAAGCACTTGCCTGGCAAGCACAAGGGCCTGAGTTCAATCCCTGGTTCTGAAAAAAAAAAAAAAAAAACCCTAAATAAATGAAAAATCTTTACATCATTCTATACGAAATAAATAAAGAAATAAATGCTAGGGGCTAGGGAGATAGCTTGGTGGCCTAAGCAACTACCCCATCAGTATAATACCCAGGACCCCTGGCACTGCATGCTGTACCTGACCCAGAATCTGGGCCCTGCCAGCCCAGAAACTGGGAGTGGTGGCACATGCCTATAATCCCAGCACTGGGGAGACTGAGACAGGAAGATCACTGAGTCTGAGCTGTATAGCCAAGACCCTGTACCAAATAAATAAAATATATGCATATATTTTTTAAAGTTCCTTTAGGGCGGCCCAAATAGCTTAGCAGATTAAAGCGCCTGCAAGCAGGTCCAGAGGTCAGCCTGCTGTGCTGGCCCGCTCCAGGGGCACACTGAGAGGGCAATTGAGATTGGGTGTGGTGGCACGTGCCTGTAATCCCAGCTCTTGGGAGACTGTAAACAGGCCAATCACTAGGGGCCGGATTTATAGTGAGACCCTGAACACCCTGTACCTCCTTCCCTAAAATAAAAAACAAAAAAAGTTCCTTTGTGCTTCTAGTTTGCTGACCATTGTTTTAAAAACTGCTAAAGGACACCATAAGATAATTAGAAGAAAATGTAGGTGAATACTTTATAATTGTTGATGATAGTAGGTATTTCTGAGCACAAATCCAAAGGAATTATTTTTCATAAAGAAAATGTGAAAAGGCATTTGGAGATTTTTCTGGTGTTCATTTTTTAAGTTGTAAGGTGGTGTTAACTGTATGGTCATTGGCTAGAAACCCTGAGTTACTCTTTTTAAAAATGAAAAAAAATTAAAAATTCTTTAAAAAAACAAGTTAGGGTGGAATTAGGCATCTGCTTATTATTTTATGTGAATAACCTTCTCCATCCAAGGGTTGGTTTTGCTTTCCCTTTACTTTTCTACTTTCTGCAGCACTCAGTGTACTTATTTTCTAGCAGGAACTCAAGATGCAAACAGCCACAAATGTTTGTTGGGCTCACTGGTAAAGAATGGCTGGTGGTTTGCAACGCATAAATAAAAGAAACTATAAACAATTTCAGCCAATCTGACTCCATGAAAGAGCTGATGGATAAATAATGACAGCATCTTGCATCTTTCATAAGCTCAGATATCATCAGAGCCTTCAACAAGTAGTGTTCACATACTTCTGCTCTGTTATAGACATTACCACCCTTGTCAGTTGCAATAAATTCAGGCTGCTGTCTGAGACTTCTGGGAAATTCAACATGGCGCCCCTTCTGAGAGGGCAATCCTGAAGCATGTCATTCTTTCTCAATGGAAATTATTCTCATGTATTTAATACTGATAAATCAGCAATGTCTACATTTTATATTTCACTCTTTCTCAGTCAGTGTCTCTTTAGACAGCTTGTCTTCTCCACTTTCCTAATCATAGCGTTCAATGAAGTACTGACAGTTTGTAGAGTTCTTGAATGGTTCCATAGTGAAACTGCAGTCAGTAGGACAAAGTGATTTGCTTTATTTGATATCAGAGAGATTGTGGTGTAGAACATTCAAATTATTCACCTCTTCTAGGATTGATAATATACTTTGCTACATTGCAAAGTGTCATGATCCCAGTGAGGCACACCACCTTGTGGCCTTTTGTTCTCTGTAAACAGCTGGTCATACCAGATCCCCAGGGCATCATCATTTTTCTCTTGCTCTTTCTCTTTGCCATGCACCACCAGTACACCTTGCAGGAGATTGGGTCTGCTGCAGGAGTCCCCAAGTGAGCTGTAGTCTGGACATAGGGAACCTAACAGTGTATAACAAGACACACAAGTCTCTTGCCTTTGAGGACTTCCAAATTCCAGCAGGAGGAAATAAGAAACAAAGCAAGCAATCAATCAAATAATTAGTTAGAGAGAATGTTGGATAGGCTAAAGTGTGATGAGACAAGATGGCTTCTTTAGTGAATATCAGCAGAAAGCCAGGATTCTTTGAGGAGGGCGCCGGTGAGCACAGCCAACTGCATGCAGATCTGGGCAGAAACCAATGCAGGCAGAAGGAACATCAAATAAAGAGCTCAAGGCAAGAACAAACTTAGCATGTTCTTGGGACAATAAATACCAACAGAACTGACATTTAAGAACATAGGTGCCTGAGGATTATTGTAAAATGAAGCTGAAGAACCAGGCGAAGTCCAGCAAGCTCAGGTAAGGGGTTTGAACTTTAATCCAAGTGCAGTGTGAGCCTCCTGGAGAGCTCGAGCAAGGGACTAATATATGCTTAACAGGCTTGTAAAGCTGACCTGATTACTGTGTGACTAATAAGCAATAGGTTGCATTAAAACAAAAGCAGCAACACAAAGACCTACAGGGAGGACATGTTAGTAATCCACAGAAGGTTGTGGTACATATATCAAGGGCTTTGCTTTGGAATACATTTTGATTCAACCAGATCACTTGATAGATCTGAAGGGGAAATCTGTACCATACTATCTACAGCATGTTCTCATTTTTGTTAAAATTATAGAAAAGAGGCGTATATTTATTTGTGAAATATTTGAACAGGTATTAAAAAACAGATATGGAAAGACACACAGCAACTAATAACACTAGTGACCTCAGAACAGTGGAAAGAGAGGGAGGGCCCTATTGTTTTTTCTTGATATACTCATCTTGTTCTAAAACATATATTTTTATTAGTATTATACACAAGTCACTTTTAGAACTCCATTTGGAGAAGGAATTGAAAATAGGTCCACTAGGGAGTGAGTAACTGCATGGTGCAAGGTCAGAGAGGAGAGTGGGGTTGATCCTGGGGAAGAAAACAGGAAAGGAGGAGGGGAAGTATTAACAGTCACATTGTGTTCAGGGTGTAATGCATAAAATCTTCCGGGCTTAGAGACTCATGCCCTTTCTGAGTTGGAATGTGATGCTTTTCACTGAAATAGAAACAGACTTGTGGACAAGAGTTAGCAAGATTAAGCGTAATGGTAAGTAGTGTTTTGTGAACTGGGGACTCAGAAGAACTGTCTGAGATGCTGCTAATGGTAAAATCATTGCATTTCATCCTAGCAAAGTGGAGAACAGAGGAGGAGTGCTTTAGAGATCAAGAAGGCAAGGGTTTGGGATCAAATATTTGCAAATCCCACAATCAGGCTGACATGAGAATCCAGAGGAGACCAGGACTGTCCCAGGAATCATTTCTGAGACTCCTGAAATAATTGCAGCTGGTTTTATCTCTGAAGTGAAAAGTAAGTTATTTAATAAAGCATGATCTTGGGTGAGAGTAAATGTGAGTTCTCTGAAACACGTAAAGAAGGTATGTAGCAAGTATGTCCTGCCAAGCACCAGATCCCCAGATCCCCTTACCCTCCTGTCCATGTTCCTGGCAGGGTTGGAGAGGAATTTGCTGTAGCGGTAAAATAGAAAAAGTAGTCATTGAAGGACAGTAGATTTTGGAAAGTCTTTGTAAAAAGAAAGCCAGATGAGATGGCAAAGAAGAGGACAAGAGGAAAACTCTTCCAGAGTAACAAAAAGAGGATGGGGTTTCTCAAAGGGCAGAAGGGCCCTCTGTCAGCCAGGGAGGACCCCTGACGACCCTTGGGAGGTGGAGGGCTCCACTCTTTCTTCTGCTAAAAGCTGTAGTCAGAAGCAGTACCCTGGATGGTGGAGTCTAACCCAAGCCGCATCACCGCTCCCTTCCCTTCTCCAGCCCTGCACCTCTTCCATTCCCTCCTAGCCCCCCTCCCCTACAACCTTTCTCCAGTTACCCTGGAGCTGGTAGGGCCACATCATCACAGATGCTTGATGGAAGAATGAAACAAACAAAAAATGAAGTACCTGGCAAGCTCAACGTTCTGAGTTTGATCCCCNNNAAAAAAAAAAAAAAAAAAAAAAAGCAAATGTGAATTTACAAACATCTCAAAGTGGCTACCCTCTAGGTCAAAATCAAAGTTCTTTTTACAGGAATGTGAAATAGGAAAAATAGAAGTAACAATTAAAAAAAAAAAAAAACAAGGTAAAAAAAAAATCCAAAACAGAAGTCAGACACAAACTATGAAGAAAATGATATGATAATTGGTAAATTTCACAAGGGGTCTAAAGTCTCACTCTTTTCCTGGGTATGAATACTGCCATCCACTGCTCTCAAATTGCCTTCCAGGATTTAAGGGAACTACCTTCCTTGCTTTCCCCTCTCTCTAGAAGCTCTACTCGTTCTTTCTGTTCCTTATCTGTTAGTATGGCTATAATCTCCCAGGGTGGACGACCTTAGCTGGATAACTGAGAAAAGTTTTTTTTTTTTTTTTTTTTTTTTTTTTTTTT